>RCUC01124481.1:0-10463 GCA_003697995.1 Taxidea taxus jeffersonii | reverse complement strand
TTACTATAGAAACTTAAAATTAATTAAAAAAAAATTATTTATGGGGCGCCTGGGCGGCTCAGTGGGTTAAGCCTCTGCCTTCAGCTCAGCTCATGATCTCAGAGTCCTGGGATCGAGCCCCCAATCAGGCTCTCTGCTCATCGGGGAGCCAGCCAGGATCCTGCTTCCCCCTCTCTCTCTGCCTGCCTCTCTGCCTGCTTATGATCTCTCTGTCTGTGTCAAATAAATAAATTTTTAAAGAATTTATTTATTTACTTGAGAGAGAGCATGAGCTAGCTGGCGGGGAGGGCCAGAGGGAGAGAGAATCTTAAGCCAACTCAATGCTCAGTGTGGGAAGCCCAACACAGAGCTTGATCTCAGGACCCCGAGACAACAAGCTGAGCTGAAACCAGGAGTCAGACACTTTGCCGACTGTGCCACCCAGGCTCCCCTAAAATTAAATATTAAAAGTCTAAAAATTTTAAAACATTAGGATAGTATAATTAACCTCCATGTACATGTACCCTTTATCCAACTTTAGAATTATCAGCTTTACCTTGTTTTCATCTATAACCTCTTCCCACTTTGTTTTTTAAGTAAATCATGTCATTTCATCTGTAGATATTTCTAAATGTATGTAAAAGATAGGGACACTTCTTTTTAACTTACCTATGTTCCTTTAATGCCATTAAATACCTAGTTAATTTGCATTTCCCTAATCATATTTATTTTACATGATACTTGAATTTGGGATCAGATAAGTTTATGAATGATTGCTATTTCTCTCTTTTTTTAGTTTTCTTTCTTTTTTAAGTTTTTTCATCTTCCTTTTTTTTCTCTTGCCCTTTAAAAAAAATTGGGTGGTTATATCCTATAGTTTTTCACAGACTGGTTGCATTTCTGTGGTGCTGTTTAGTTTCAGTAATTTCTGGAATGGAACCCAGATGGCTCCTGTGTCTTTTGATTTTACATGTGTTTTACAGATACTTTCTCCCAGTGTGTGGCTTATCTTTTATAATCCTAGCAGTACCTTTTGTGGAGCAGAAATGTGTAATATTAATGAAGATTGACTTACAGTTTTTTCTTTCATGGGATGTTCTTTTGATATTTTTTTTCTTTTTTTTTTTAATATTTTATTTATTTATTTGTTAGAGAGAGAGCACAGGCAGACAGAGTGGCAGGCAGAGGGAGAAGCAGGCTCCCTGCCAAGCAAGGAGCCCGATGCGGGACCCGATCCTAGGATGCTGGGATCATGACCTGAGCCGAAGGCAGCTGCTTAACCAACTGAGCCACCCAGGCGTCCCTGTTCTTTTGATATTATATCTAAAATGTCATCAAATCTAAAAAGTCAGTAAATTAAAATTCCTCCTATGTTATCTTCCAGGAGTTGTACTGTTTGTTTCATAGTTACACAGTTTTAGGGCTGAGTCCATATGAAAGGTGTCTGTGTTGAGAGACACTGTTTTGTTTTGTTTTAAGATTTTTAAAAAATTTATTTATTTGACAGGCAGAGATCACAAGTAGGCAGAGAGGCAGGCAGAGAGAAGCAGGCTCCCCGCTGAGCAGAGAGCCGGATATGGGGCTGGATCCCAGGACCCTGGGATCATGACCTGAGCTGAAGGCAGAGGCTTTAACTCACTGAGCCACCCAAGCGCCCCGAGAGACACTGTTTTGTATGTGGATGTCCTATTCTAGCACCGTTTACTGAAAAAACTATCTCAGTTGAACTATTTTTGCTCCTTTGTTACAGATCAATTGATCATATTTATATGAGTCTATTTCTGTGCTTTCCCGTTTAATCAGCCATTTTTAGTCTTCACCAATCTAATTGATTAAAGAGCTCACATAGATTTGTATTTTAAAAAATTTTTCGTTTCTTTGTGTCTTCTGCATTCCTTTTCTGTGAACTCTGATGCCCTGTGTTTTCTTGTAAGAGTTTTTTACTATTGACCTTATATTTAGATCATGGATCCCTTTTGAGTTAATTTTTGTATCTGATGTTGGGAACGGATTCAATTTCATTCTTGCATGGTGGAGATCCAGTTTTCCTGGCACCATTTATCTTTCTGCATTGAATGGTCTTGGCACCGTGGTTAAAAATCATTTGACCATATATGTGCAGGTTTCTTTGTGGGCTCTATTGTTGTTTCATTGGTCTGTGTGTCTGGCTTTATGCCAGTATTGGTTTTTGTTTTGGGTTTTTTTTTTTTGTTTTTAATTTTTTTTTTTTAAGATTTTATTTATTTATTTGAGAGAGAGTGACAGAGTGAGACAACATGAGAGGGGAGGTTAGAGGGAGAAGCAGACTCCCCATGGAGCTGGGAGCCCGATGTGGGACTCGATCCCAGGACTCCGGGATTATGACCTGAGCCAAAGGCAGTTGCTCAACCAACTGAGCCACCCAGGTGCCCCTGTTTGTTTGTTTTTATTTTTTTTTTAAAGATTTTATTTATTTATTTATTTGTCAGAGAGAGAGAGAGAGCAGGATCGGGCACAGGCAGACAGAGTGGCAGGCAGAGGCAGAGGGAGAAGCAGGCTCACTGCCGAGCAAGAAGCCCGATGTGGGACTCGATCCCAGGATGCTGGGATCATGACCTGAGCCGAAGGCAGCTGCTTAACCAACTGAGCCACCCAGGAGTCCCTGTTCGTTTGATTTTAGATTAAATCTTTGATCTATTTGAAACTTACTACACAGAATGAGTTATAGGGATCCAGCTTTTTTTCTTCAGACCAAAGGGCTAATTCATTTGTTGAATAGCTCACCATTCTCTGTTGTTTTGAGATGCCAACTTTTATCATGAACTATTTTTTTTTAAAGGTTATTTATTTATTTATTTGACAGAGAGGGGCAGTGAGAGAGGTAATACAAGTAGGGGGAGCGGAAGAGGGAGAAATAGGCTTCCCGCCGAGCAGGGAGCCTGATAGGAGGCTTGATCCCAGAACACTGGGATCATGACCTGAGTCAAAAGGAAGACGCTTAACGACTGAGCCACCGAGGCGCCCCTCTCATGAACTATACTAATAAGGTTCTTCTTTAATTCTCCTAAGAGTTTATTTCAAAATTATTTTTGTTATAATAGCAAATTTAATAATTTGAAATTTGCTTTATAACATAATGTCTAAGATTCACCTGTGTCATAATCTATAGCTGTAGTTCATTTTCATTGGTCTGTAATTTTTTCCCTTTTCCACCCCTTTTTGTTATTGAAGTATATTTAACATCCAGTGTGCTATTAGCTAAGGGGTATAATATAATGATACAAAAATTCTATGCATTTTTCAGTGCTCATCACTGTTAATGGGTGTTCTTAATCCTCTTTATTTCACGCATCTTCCCACCCATCTCCCCTCTGGCAACCACCGATTTGTTCTCTGTATTTAAGAGTGGTTTTTGCTCCTTTTCCTTTGTTCATTAGTTTGTTATAGAGGTTTTTAAATCTTTTGATCTTTAGTACTCTGCTCCTAGGCCAGCCCCATACTATTTTATTTATCCTATCTTGATAATGTTTTAATCTTTAGTAGGGCTGGTTTCTGGTTTCTTTAAGGCTGATGCTTTTAAAGCAGGTTTTCTAATTTTGCCTGTGATAGTCAATTGGCCTTTTCTTTGAATGCTTCCATGGATACTAATATATTTCAATTACTCATCCTTGTCACTGTAATTCATAACTATAAATAAAACATAAGTTGGGTTAATATCCGTGAAAAAATAGCCAAAGAATGGCTTACAGCTATTTCATGATATTTCACCAGTCAGTAAAACAGTGCTGAAAGTTCTGGTTCATCTCAAGCTTTGACGCTCTCATTAGTCATAAAGTATATGTAATATTTATCTCTTTCTTATTTTCTCATTTGTCTCTTAGTTGGAATCATTTTAAAGCTTGCAAATTTTTTTTTTAATTTAATTTTATTTATTTATTTGACAGAGAGATCACAAGTAGGCAGACAGGCAGACAGAGAAAGAGAGGGGGAAGCAGGCTCCCTGCTGAGCAGAGAACCGGATGTGGGACTCGATCCCAGGACCCCGAGATCATGACCTGAGCCGAAGGCAGAGGCTTAACCCTCTGAGCCACCCATGCGTCCCTGCGAATTTGTTTCTTGATAGGTTTATTTTAATAACCTGAAGTTTGGTAATTAGGATAATGTAAACATAGTTTTTCCGTGATGATAAGCTCAGTAAACATTCTGTCACCAATTTTTGAGCGCCTGTGTGGCTCAGTGGTTAAGCGTCTGCCTTCCGCTCAGGTCATAATCCCAGGGTCCTGGCATTGAGCCCTGCATCAGGCTGTCTGCTTCGAAGGAAGCCTGCTTCTCCCTCTCTCTCTGCTTGTGTTCCCTCTCTTACTGTGTCTCTCTTTGTCAAATAAATAAAATCTTAAAAAAAATTTTTTTTTTACAGACCATATTACTGGGGGGGTGCCTGGGTGGCTCAGTCACTTGAACATCTGACTCTTGGTTTCATCTCAGGTTACCATCTCATGGGTTGTGGGATTGAGCCCTATATTGGGCTCTGCGCTCAACAGGGAGTTTGCTTGAAGATTCTCTCCTTCTGCCCCTCCCCCAACTCATGTGTGCATGAGCTCTTTCTTTCTTGATCTCTATCTAAAATAAATAAGTAAGTCTTTACAAAAAAACATATTAATATGGAACCCTACAAATTCCTGACTTCAAGCTATATTACAAAGCCATAGTAATCAAAACAGTATGGTATTGGAATAAACACAGATACATAGATCAGTGGCACAGAATAGAGAGCTTAAAGATAAACCCACACATATATGGTCAATTAATTAATTGATTTTTTAAAGATTTTATTCATTTATCTGACATATCACAAGTAGGCAGGGAGCAGGCAGAGAGAGAGGGGGAAGCAGGCTCCCTGCTGAGCATAGAAACCAATGTGGGGCTCGATCCCAGGACCCTGGGATCATGACCTGAGCCGAAGGCAGAGGCTTAACCCACTGAGCCACGCAGGCACTCCTGGTCAATTAATTTATGACAGAGGGAATATAGAATGAGGGAAGGATACTTTATTTGGTAAACGGTGTTAGGAAAACTGGATAGCCACATACAAAAGAATGAAACTGTACTATTATCTTACATCATGCACAAAAATAAACTCAAAAGAGGTTAAAGCTTTGAACATAAGGCCTGAAACCACAGAACTCCTAAAAGAAAATAATAGGGGTCTTTGACATCAGTTTTGGCAATATTTTGGATCTGACACCAAAAGCAAAGGCAACGAAAATAACTAAGTAGGACTACATCAAACTAAAAAGCACAATAAAGAAAACCATCAAATGGAAAAGTGACCTATGGAATGGAAGAAAAGATTTGCAAATCATATAGCTGGTAAAGGGTAATATTGAAAACATGTAAAGAACTCATACAACTTGATTGAGAAAAACCAAACAATCCAATTAAAAATAGGCAGAGAAAAAAAAATAGAGAAACTAAATAGACGTTTTTCCAGAGAAGTCATACGAATGGCCAACAGGCACATGAGAAGGACCTCAGTGTGACTAATCACCTGGGAAGTGCAGATTTAAACCACAACGAGATGTCACCTCACAAGGTTAGTGTGGCTGTTAGCAGAGACAAGGGACGAGTGTCGGTGGGGACATCAAGACAGCACTAGTGCAGTGTTGATGGTTATATAAAGTGGCGCAGCCACTGTGGAAAACAATATAGAGGTTCCCCCCAAAATTAAAAATAGAACTCCACCATAAAATCCAGCAGTTCCACTTCTGGGTATTTATCTGAGGGACGTAGCATCACCATCTTGAGAATACGTCTGCACACTAGTGTTTTGTGCAGCATTATGTGTGGTAGCCGAGACGTGAAAACAACCTGAGTATCCACTGACAGATGAATGGATTGCACAGATGTCACACACACACACACACACACACACACACACACAACGGAATAGTACTCGGCCATTAAAAAGAATAAAATCCTGCCATTTGCCACAACATGGAAGAACCTTGCAGGCCTTGTGCTAAGTGAAGTAAGTCAGACACAGGAAGACAAATACTTGTGCTCCCACTTGTACGTGGAATCTTAAGAAAGAAAAAGAAAAATGAACTCGTAGGTAACAGAGAACAGACTGGTGTTTGCTGTGGGGTGGGGTTGGTGGTGGTGAAATGGGCGAAGGTGATAAAAATGGACCAAGTTCCAGTCAGTTATCCGTAAGTCCTGGGAACGTAAGGTACAGCACGATGACTTTGGTTACAGTATTATAGTGTGTGTTTGAGAGCTGCTGAGAGAATAGATCTCAGAAGTTCTCCTCACAAGAAACACTTCGTCATGCCCAGTAGTGGATGCGAACTTACCGTGGTCATCGGTTCGCAACGGACACATGGATGGGAGCACCTGTGTGGCTCTTTCGGTTAAGCGTCTGCCTATGGCTCAGGTTTGAGTCGTACATCAGGCTTCCTGCTCAGAGAGGAGCCTGCTTCTCCCTCTCCCTCTTCCTCACCCCGCTGCTCGCTCTCTGGCAAATAAATAAAATCTTTGGAATATATATATATATATATATTTCCCATATATATATACATACATATATATACACACATACACACACGTATATATGTGAAATCATTCTATAGACCTAAAAACTAATGTAATATGTCAATTATATTTCAATAAAAAAGAAAAACACAAGCTCTTTCCTCTTTTAAAATGATGCCAAAATTAGTTGCCATTTACCTAGATTCAAAATGAGTCTTAAGTCATGTTCTATGTAGAAATACATATGAATTGCTATTTTAAGAGATATCACAAATGTTTATGGTGCAGTTTGCTTAGGATTCATTATGTCTGCTCTATCACTCTTTATTACAACTTCTTGTGAAAAGCTATTTCTTATAGGTTGTCTTTACATGATGCCATCTGCCTTTATCTTGGCAGCAATATATTTTTGTAAAAAAAGAAAAATTCCCACCCCCCCAAATGCTACTGTTAAGTAAGTTTGAGAAACACTGTGCACCACGTCCATCTAGGACATGTATAGTGGCCGTGAGCATACAGTAAGGGCTCAGAGAGGGTTTTGTTTGGCTTTGTTTACCGTAGGGTTTCATACATTAATTTGACAGTGTAGGCTGTTTCATGTCATATCTAGTCCTAAAGAGCTAATGTTCCGTGAAAAAACACACTTTAGTAAACACTGCCCAGTTAGCATTAAGGAAAATATTGTTCTGATTCTGCAGTAGATTAAACAGAGGCCATCTTACTATTTGTTTGAAAAAGCACAATTGATACAGGTGTCTCAAAGTGCTATATAGATTTCATTTAGTGGTAATGTTCTCCCTTGTACAATAGAGAAACAAAGATATAGAGAAGCATTGGATTGCTTGCCAGAATACACACATGATTGAGACTAACTGGAACCAAAAGCCTGTATTGTTCAAACAATGGTTTCTAAGCAGTATTTACAAACAGAACCAAGGGGCGCCTGGGTGGCTCAGTGGGTTAAAGCCTCTGCCTTCGGCTTAGGTCATGATCCCAGGGTCCTGGGATCGAGCCCCGCATCGGGCTCTCTGCTCAGTGGGGAGCCCACTTCCTCCTCTCTCTCTGCCTCTCTGCCTACTTGTGATCTCTGTCTGTCAAATAAATAAATAAAATCTTAAAAAAAAACAAACCAAACAGAACCAAATATGGAACCTTACACACTCACTGTTTTTGGATATTGGTTGAGTCTTTTCTCTTTCTTTCTCTCCCCACCCCTTCTCCCTCTCTCTCCCTCTCTCTTCCTTCCTTTCTCCTTCCCTCCCTCTCTCCAGTTTCACTAAGTAGAATAAGAATCCTCATTTGCAGAGGTGGTTTATTTCTTTCCTTTTAGGTAAACTTCACTTAAGCAAGGACTTTGCCATTTGCTAATTGGAAAATAGTGGTCAAAGAAATTTATTTTTAAAACATAATTATGATATTAACCTATAAATAGAAATAGCTTAGGAAAGGGGCGCCTGGGTGGCTCAGTCAGTTTTAAGTCTGCCTTTAGCTTAGGTCATGCTCCTGGAGTCCTGGGACATGCCACACATCAGGCTCCCCACTCAGTGGGCATTTGGCTTCTCCCTCTGACCCTCCCCCATCTCATGCTCTTTCTTACTCAAATAAATAAAATCTTAAAAAAAGAAAAGGAAATAGCTTAGGAAATAGTACAAATAGAATCTTTCAAGTCCAAGTCCATGTATTTGAGGGAAGCCCTTAATGCATGTTAAATGTTGCTATTTCGAATTTAAATTAAGATAGTTGGGTTTTTTTGTTTTGTTTTGTTTTTTTAGGAATTTTGTTTTTTGTCAGAGAGAGAAAGAGCGTGCACACAAGCAGGCAGAGTGGCAGGGAGAGGCAGAGAGAGAAGCGGGCTCCCCGCTGAGCAAGGAGCCCGATGTGGGACTCTATCCCAGGACCCTGGGATCATGACCCGAGCCAAAGGCAGTGGCTTAACCCACTGAGCCACCCAGGCGCCCCAGAGATAGTTGGTTTTTAACCAGCTGTCAAGGATGTTAATCAGGAAATAGAGATACCTGAAGATTTTTTAAAATTAAAAATTATTATTATTGTTGTTATTTTGAGAGAGTATGTGTGGTGTCAGGGCAGAGGGAAAGGGAAGGAGAATCTCAAGTGGGTTCCATGCCCAGCACGGAGCCCCAGATGATCCCACAACCCTGAGATCATGATCTGAGCCAAAATCAAGAGCCAGCCAGGTGCCCCAAGAGATGACCTAAAGATTTTTATTGAATGCATATTGGCTGCTTTTCTTTTCTTTTCTTTTTTTTTTTTTTAAAGGTTTATTTATTTATTTGACAGAGAGAGAAAGATCACAAGTAGGCAGAGAGGCAGGCAGAGAGAGAGGCAGGGGGAAGCAGGCTCCCTGTTGAGCAGAGAGCCCGACGCTGGGCTCGATCCCAGGACCCCGAGATCATGACCCGAGCCGAAGGCAGAGGCTTAACCCACTGAGCCACCCAGGCGCCCCCATATTGGCTGCTTTTCTAACTAAAATAAATCTTTACAAAATAGTGTGGTATAGTCAGAAGGCATTCATATGGAGTTTCTCAGACTACTGTACTTCAAGGAAGGGACCAACTTGTGAATTCTCAAGGAAATAAGTGTATTCTAATGCCTCTATCTTTTGCAAAAATGGTAATTTATATGTTACTTAGTAGTTCAGGTGTTGGGGAAATGCAGTTTAGTCAGTGATTGTCAAGAGTTAGGGTTGGTGGGGGAGGCTGTGACTATAAAGGGTAGTGCAAGAGAGTTTCTTTGTGGGGATGGAACAATTTTATATCTTGATGGTAATTTGATGACACGAATCTATACAATCTTTAGTATACATCCCCCCAAATTGCATATAAAACCAGGAAATCTGAGTAAATTCTCTTTTGTAGTTAAAAGAATTGTACCAGTTTCCTGGTTTTGATAATGTTTTATGGTTATGTAAGATGTTATTCCTTTGGGGAAAGTGTGCATGGGAACTCTGTATTAGTTTTGTAACTTCTTGTGAGTCTAAAATTGTTTTAAAATTAAAACATTTAAATAATGTGTTTATACTTCTGCATACTGACTAAAAAATGCTTTCAATGTTTCTTAGAGGCAAATGTGCATCTTTAGTTCTTAGCAGAGTTCTTGAGGACTGGACACTATTTACTTTCATTTAGTCATTTAATTATTCATTAAGCATCTACAGCTGGAAGCATTATGATGTCCTACTTAAAAGAATGGGCTTTGGAGTTGGGTCTGGTTCAAATCCTGGCTCTGCTATTTTTTAGCTTTGTGACCTTGGGGAAGTTTCTTAATCTTTCTGAGCTTCAGTTTCTCCAGTCTATAATGGGCATAATGATGGTACAAACAGCAGTTCACATTTATTGAACATTATAATATGTGATAAGTATTATTTGTACTTCATATAATTTAACTCATTTAATCCCTATAACAGTCCTATAAGAAGGATGTTATTTTCACATTTTCAGTTGAGAAAACTTAGGCACAGAGAAGTTTAGTTATTTGCCCAAGGTCACACAACAAGGAATGCTGCAGCCTAGATTAAAACCCTGGCAGTTGTTATTTCTGTTTTTGACTGTACAGAGCTCACTTGTTGTGGACCAACTGTCTCACCAAAAACAACTAAAAAGCAGAAGAAAATATATCTTAAAAATCTGTTTGAAGTCATCAGAGACCTAGTAAGGGAGCCAGAACACCACAGGCCACATTCATGAATGAAGTCAAGGGAAGCCTAGAGAAGTCAGCTTCGTGGTCACCGTGACACTTCCTGGGGCATTTGCTGATTTGTAAATTGTGGTTGAAAGACCGAGATGATGGGCAGAAAGTGGCTGCAGAAGAGTTAAGGAGTTGAGTGGCCCTGTCAGTCTTAACAGATCTCATGAGCAAAAATTTGGATTCAAGCCCAAAGGAAGCCTATAAACACCCAGTTCCTAGTTGGGGCCACTATATAGGAGAAGAGTGAGACAGAAATAGACAAGACCGCT
>ML100311.1:24168-35465 GCA_003697995.1 Taxidea taxus jeffersonii | reverse complement strand
GAGAGAGAGAGAGAGAGAGAGAGAGAGAGTGTGCGCACAAGCAGAGGAAGCGGCAGGCAGAGGAAGAAGCAGGCAGAGGAAGCAGGCTCCCTGAGCAGGGAGCCCAATGTGGGGCTTGATCCCAGAACCCCAGGATCATGACCTGAGCCAAAGGCAGTTGCTTAACTGACTGAACCACTCAGCCATCTCCTAAAAAACTTTTCCAGAGTTCCTAAAGTCTTTGTAGCTGAAATTAATCATCCTTCCACAGAACTTTAATAGCATTTGCATTATATTTTCTTTCAGGTATACATAATAACTCTCAATCATAAACATTTAGAGACATTCTCATAAAAAAGTATAACCATGATCATTTTTAATCCTAAAAGCTTAGAACAGTTTCTTGAATATATTAATATTTGATATAGTGATGAATTTTGTTTAATTGCATGCCCTACAATCATTACTATCACCTCTTATCAAGAATGTAAAGAAAAGATTATAGTCACAAACATATGTCAACAAATGGCAACTAGATCAGCACAGAAAATTTCAGTGCATGAAATCAGTACTTCAACACAATGGATAACTGTTCACCAAATCAAATCAAATATTTTTAAAGATTTACTTGAGAGAGAGAGAGAGAGAGAGACCAAGTGCACATAACCAGGGGGAGGAGCAAAGGGAGAAAAAGCTGACTCCCCACTGAGTGCAGAGCCTGAGACATGAGGCTTAATCCCACGACCCTGAGATCATGACCTGGTCAGACACTTAACTGACTCAGGCACCCAGGTGCCCCCACCAAATCAAATCTTTAAAAATTATGATAATGGGGGGCTCCTGGGTGGCTCAGTGGGTTAAGCCTCTGCCTTCGGCTTGGGTCGTGATCCCAGGGTCCTGGGATCGAGCCCCCCATTGGCCTCTCTGCTCAGCTGAGAGCCTGCTTCCTCCTCTCTCTCTGCCTGCTTGTGATCTCTGTCTGTCAAATAAATAAATAAAATCTTTAAAAAAATTATGATAATGGCAGAAATACCAAGTATGAGCACTATAAGTACAATATTTCAAATATTAAAAAGAAACACTTCACTGATACCAACCAATATCCAAGAGAAATATTTAAATAATGATACTAAGAAACCACTCATATCAAATTAAGTAATCATTTGTCAATATTAAGCAATTTCATGTAACTCATTCTTCTAATATGAATAAGTTTTTCACATGCATGCAGTTACACAGAAGAATGGATATTTTGATAGGCTAGAAATTTTAAAAATCAAATTGCAAAAGAAATCAATATTACATATTCATAAAAGATACACTTTGTAGAAATGATCTGGTTGGACACATGTATAAGTAATTATAATCTAGCAGAGTAAAACTCCAAAAACTTCTGTATCACTACTGTCATCCATTCGTATAATAATTACTGAGCACCAAAGGATGTAGAAATAAACCTTCCCTCACTGGGGTGATACTCCACAGTCTCAAACAATTGTGTGACCTCTCCTACCTCTCTTCTGCTACTAGTGAACACCTGCTTTCTGCTAAGGTTCATTTAACTCCCCACCCTCTGTTAATGTACAGCTCTACACCAGGCAAAGAATGCACAGCAAATCCTCAGAAACACTTTTGCCCCTACCCCAACAGCTTGCTCCTTTTTTGCCCCATTCCACATATTCTAGCTGTTTCAAGCTGCCCTGAATTTCTGACCTCAACATCCTCAGCTCAGCTGCCTCCACAGCTAGAATACGTTCAAGTATTTTTATTGGTCCCAGTCAGATCTCAAGGGTGAATACCAAGCTCATTAAATATATTCCTACTCTCAATGATCTCAGGCCTTTTCTGGTATTGACAATTGTCAAAAACAGATGTTTTGTACATTTTGCTCATTTTTGTCATTATTTACAGTAGTCCAACACATTCAGCATCAGTATTCCAACATGGACAAAATCAGAAATCAGGTTGACTACTTCCTGAAATTAATTAATTAAGCTAACACAGTTTTACTTTTTGTCTTTTCTATTTTAGCCATAGGTGTAAAGTGATATCTAATTGTGGTTTTGATTTGCATTTCCCTAATGATTAGTGATGTTGAACATCTTCTCATGTATCTGTTGGCCATCTGGATGTCTTCTTTGAAAAAAATGTCTATTCAGGTCCTCTGCCCTTTTTAAATTGGAATTTTTTTTTTTTTTTTTTTAGAGTTCAATTGCATGAGTTCCTTATATATTTTGGATATTAAGCTCTTAGCGGTTTTATCATTTGTAAGTATCTCCTCTTGTTCAGTAGGTTACCTTTTCATTTTGTGAGTGGTTTCCTTCCTTCACTGTGCAAAAACTTTCTATTTTGATGCAGTCCTAATAGTTTATTTTCGCTTTTGTTTCCTTTGCCCTAGGAGACATATCTAGAAAAATGTTGTAAAGGCCAATGTCAGAGAAAATACCGCTTGTGTACTTTTCAAGGATTTTTATGGTTTTCAGGTCTCACATTTAGGTCCTTACTCCAATTTGAGTTTTTGAGTTTATTTTCAGTCACTGTAGAAAACAAATATGGAGGGTTCTCAAAATATTAAAAATAGAAATACCCCATAATCTAGTAATCCCACTACTGGACATCTACCTAAAGAAAATGAAAACACTAATTTGGAATGATATGCACCCCCTATGTTTACTGAGCATTATTTATAACAGCCAAGATATGGAAGATAATGGTTGCTAGAGGGGAGCAGTGTAGAGGAATGGGCAAAATGGGTAAAGGGAACTGCAGATAAAAGCTTCCAGTTATGGAATGAATAAGTCACAGGAACAAAGGCAAAGCATTAAGAATATAGTCAATGAGGGGCTCCTGGGTGGCTTAGTGATTTAAAGCCTCTGCCTTCAGCTTGGCTTGGGTCATGGTCCCAGGGTCCTGGGATGGAGCCCAGCATCAGGCTCTCTACTCAGCAGGGAGCCTGCTTCCCCCGCTGCCTCTGCCTGCCTTTCTGCCTACTTGTGATCTCTGCCTGACAAATAAATAAATAAAATATTAAAAATATATATATAGTCAATGATACTATAATAGTGATATATGGTGACAAAAAGCTACAGTTGTTTTGAACACAGCATAATGTATACACTTGTCAAATCACTATGTTATACACCTAAAATGTATGTAACATTGTGTCAACTCTACTCAAAAATTTAATTAAGAAATTTTTTAAGTAGATAGGTTTTAAAAGATTGTTTTGCAAATTCTAATTGTCATTCCCACAGGAAAAATCAAAAATCAAAGATTAGAAGCTTCATGAGCCTGACTGAACTGGCTTTAAAGCTATCTTTCTCTATGAAGCATTTCTCAGTTCCTACAATCAGAGTCCTTTTCCATGATCCCATTGGACTTACTGTTCTCAGATTATATCATGATTATAAATTCAACCAACTTTACTTTTTAGCTTTCTGTATGTTTTTCTTCCTTATATGGTTAAAAGTTCCTTAAAGGTAATTTACAGCTTTGCATGTTCCATAATGCCTATAACAGTGCTCCATGCATAGAAATGCCTTAACAAATGTTCTCTGAATTTTAAAGTTTTATAAGGAGATTCATCCAAATAGAATCCTTTCAGTTTTTCCTCTAGTCATTTTAAAGCAACTTTAAATGATTTTTCCTTATTCAGGGAAAATTTAGAATTTAAAATAAAATTATCCATTCCTCTTTTTTTTTAACACTGGCATTTTTATTTTCTAATCTCTTTTTGACAAAATACATCCACTTTATATTTAATTGCACTCATACTTTCAAGACTAAAAATATATTACCCGTATTCCTTCCTTGATTTTGGTCTTCTTTCTGGATTCAATTCAATCACAAAACTTTTGTTTTCTACCATTGCTTAAAAACTACCACTTCTCAGTTCTTACTTCTTTAAATATCTTTCTTTGGCTCTTGTTTGCTTCTTTCTGCTTTTTTGGGCCCTTTCCTTAACGACATGTATAAAAGAGTTGGTTGCTTTGAGAAACACAGCAGCCATTAAGTATGACTATGAAATCACCAGTGTTATTCACCACACACTGAACTTAAGCAGTAAAATCTTTTTTCAGCTGAAAGTCTTATACCAGTAATTACTAATATAATTCGTTCTTAAAATCTTCAATGAATTTAAGTGAAAAGTACTAGAAAACACTGAAGATATCACTCTGTTTGGCTCATGGTTACTATTATTTTTCAAAACAATGTCTGAAACAGGTCATTAATTCTTCCTACCTTTTTTTATATGTCTATCTTGCTTAAGAACTCAGCATACCTGCTTTCTTAAAATAATGACTGAAATACTGACAAATACATTGTTAAATACTGTAATTAGCTTTTCCACATTGGCATTTTAACAATTCTGAAATGTATGTACATTCTACTGTCTGGAACAAAACCTTTATTTTCGTTTTGTTCCTATTACAATGGGATAAATGATGTTTAATATACTCTCTGGGAAATCATAAAATCTTTTTGGGAAATATAATGTAGTAAGTCTAATAAAACATATTCTTTTTTTTTTTTTTTAAGATTTTATTTATTTATTTGTCAGAGATAGAGCGAGCGAGAGCAAGCACAGGCAGACAGAGTGGCAGGCAGAGGCAGAGGGAGAAGCAGGCTCCCTGCCAAGCAAGGAGCCGATGTGGGACTCGATCCCAGGACGCTGGTATCACGACCTGAGCTGAAGGCAGCCGCTTAACCAACTGAGCCACCCAGGCGTCCCTAATAAAACATATTCTTATTTAAATAATGACTGGCCTTAAGTTTTTCAGTTTACAATGCAAATAACATATTCCCTACTTTGGTTTGTAGGAGCAAAACAACCTTACATCATAATTAACTAAATAAAACATTTTTAGTTATATTAAATTATGATGCAATTTAAATGACTATAAAGATAATCTATTATTAAAATATGATAATTTTCTTATATTTACTCCATTTTTGGTATTTAGATTACTTCCAGCATTTCAAAATTATATATTAAGGTATAATAAACATGCTTATGCATAAATATCATTATTCACTAAATTATTCCTTGAAGGATTTTCAGAAGCACAATTGTTATATAAAATGGTATGAGTAGGATGGGTATGAGAATGAGGAGTGACTGCCAACAGGCATGTGGGGTGACAGAAATGTTCTAAAATTGGATTGTTGTGATGTACAATTCTGTAAGTTACTTAAAATAATTTACTTGTATAGTTAAAGGAGTGAATTGTATGATATGTAAATTACATTTCAATAAAGTTATTATAATTTTTAAAAGGAAAAAGAGAGTAGGGACATTTTCCAGCCAGACATTGAGAGACATGGAATGAGACAGGAAAATATAACCCATACATATGGGAAAAAGCAGGCAACAGAAACTGCCAGTGAGAGCAAACAGATGTCAGATTTAACAGAAAAAGACTCCAAAGTAGCCAATAAAAATACATTCTAAAAACTAAAAGGAAGCTGTAATTAGAGATGTAAATGTAGGTATGATGACAATGTCATATTAAATAGAGACTATCGGGGAGCCTGGGTGGCCCAGTCAGTTATGCATCTGACTCCTGGTTTTGGCTCAGGTCTGATCTCAGGGTCATGAGATCAAGCCCCACACATGGCTCAGCATGGACTCTGTTTGAGTTTCTTTTCCTTTGCCCCTGCCCTCTCTCTCTCTCTCTCTCTCTCTCTCTCACTCACTCACTGAAATAAGCAAATATATCTTTGGAAAAGTTATTAAATAGAGAATATCAATTAAGAGAGAAATACTATAAAAACAATCCAAATGGAAATTCTAGAGCTGAAAAGTGTAACTGAATTGAAAATTTTTCTATGGGTGCTCAACAAAAGATCTGAACAAGCAGAGGACAGAATTAGCACACATGAAAATAAATTAATAAAGATTATGTAATCTAAAAACCAAAAAGAAAAAGAATAAATAAAAATGACTGGAGCCTCAGAGAAATGTGGGAAACAACTAAGTATACCAAAATATGCAGAATGGGAATAGCAGAAGTAGAGAAGAAAGAGAAAAGAGAAAAATATTAAAAAATTTGATGAACTGAGAACTTCCCCAATTTTTGCAAAACACTAATTTGCACATTCAAGAAGCCCATGAACTCAAAGAAAAATAAAAGCAAAGAAATCTACAAACAGGAAAAATCATAGTATAAGTGCTGGAAGCCAAAGACAAGGAGACAATCTTAACAGCAGCATGAGAAAAATGACTCTTCACCTATAAGATCAAAAGTTGACTTCTCGGGGCACCTGGGTGGCTCAGTGGGTTAAAGCCTCTGCCTTTGGCTCAAGTCATGGTCCCAGGGTCCTAGGATGGAGCCCTGAGTTGGGCTCTCTGCTTAGCGGGAAGCCTGCTTCCTCCTCTCTTTCTGCCTGCCTCTCTGCCTACTTGTGATCTCTGTTAAATAAATAAACAAAATCTTTAAAAAAAGAGAAAAAAAAGGTTGCCTTCTCACCTACAAAAATGGAGGCCAGAACACAGTGAAATAAAACATTCAAAGTGTTCAAGGAAAAACCTTTCAACCAAGAATTTATATCCAGAAAAGCTATCTGAAAGCAAAATGAAATATATTCACAAAAAAAATTAAAACTGAGATAATTTGTTGCTGACTCACCCCACAAAAAATAACAGAGTCCTTCAAACAAAAAGAAACCCAAAATATAATTTGACTACACACACACACACACACACACACACACACACAATGACAAATACTAAAGATAAGTAAATCAAACATGTATAATCGGGTCTCTGAAAAGGAAAACCAAAGTAAGGAAACACAAATACTAAACAATGTAAGAAAAAATTCTTGAAATATAAAAAGATGCAAAACTACATACTGAAAGTACACACCACTCATCTGAGAAATCAATTCCAAATGACCAAGACATATCTAGCAAAATTACTAGATATAAAGAAAAAAGAATCCTTTGAACATATAGGCAAAAAGAACAAGTGTCCTATAACAGAAAGGATATTAAAACTGTCATCAGACTTTCAACAAAACATTTAATCCAGAAGAAAATTAGTAACATATTTAAGACATTCAAAGAAAGGTTAGTCAAGGATTTTATAAGCAGGCAAATGCCTTTCAAGTGTAAATAGCCCTAACAAACTAATAATGAAATGCAGTTCTCAAGAAATACTATTCCCTGGGGTGCCTGGGTGGCTCAGTGGGTTAAGCTTCTGCCTTTGGCTCAGGTCATCATCTCAAGGTCTTGGGATTAAGCCTTGCATCAGGCTCTCTGCTTGGCGGGGAGTCTGTTTCCTCCTCTCTCTCTGCCTGCCTCTCTGCCTACTTGTGATCTCTCTCTGTCAAATAAATAAATAAAATCTTAAAAAAAAAAAATAGAAATACTATTCCCATAAGCCCTTCTAGAAAAACACACTACAGAAAACACTACATGAGCTTCAGATAGCCAAAATACATCAATATAAGTAATATGATGAAACTTAAATATGTAAGTACTCATAGGACTACAGTTAAAGAATGTTTAAAATTGAGAATAGTATGTAATAACTACATATACTCACAGCATAGATCGTACCATGTATTAGTCTACTAGGGCTGCCACAACAAAAATTTATTTTCTTACAATTCTGGGGGCTAGAAGTCTAAAATCAAGATTGTCAGCAGACTTGGCTCCTGGAACCTCTTCTCTTCCCTGTATCTTCATATAATTTTCCCTCTGTGCATGTTTGTATCCTAATTTCCTCTTATAAGGATACCATTCATATTAAATTAAGACCCACTTTAATACCCTCACTTAAGTTTAATTACCTCTTTAAAGACCCTATCTCCAGATATCACATTCTAAGCTACTAGGATTTAGGACTTCAGAATAAAAATCTGAGGGAAATACAACTCAGCCTATAACATATTTAAACTATGAAGAAATGGCAAGGAGTAAAATCTTAAAAAAAAAAAAAAAAGAACGGGCACCTGGGTGGCTCAGTTGGTTAAGTGACTGCCTTCAGCTCAGGTCATGATCCTAGAGTCCCAGGATGGAGTCCCATATCAGGCTCCCAGCTCCCTGGGGAGTCTGCTTCTCCCTCTGACCTTCTCCCTTCTCATGCTCTCTCTCTCTCTCAAATAAATAAATAAAATCTTAAAAAAAAATGGCAAGGAGAATGAAGAGAACATATGCAAAAAAAAAAAAAATGAACCATTTTCAGTAATAATGTCAGTAAAGTAATACTGGTAGTGCAGTTCAGAGACTGTTGTATGTGTAACTATGGGCTTTCCTAATCCTATTACCCTCTGTACATTTGACAACTAGTATTCTCAATATAGAAAAGAGAGACAGATTTAACTTAGAGAAGGTCAAATTAAAACACAGCAAAGTCCTCAATTTCACACTAATAGAAACTAAGGATTTGTGGAATAATGGCTGATTCCAGGGTTGAAAACAACAAAATGTTCAAGATGAGTTTGAAATATTGTCATGGGAAATAGCAAGGAATCTATCAAAGACTACAGGGTCAGTTTAAAGGACTAAGGAACCAACTAGGACAGACATTCATTGCTTAAAGGTGGGACAATTTTAATTTCAAAAAGGGCAATAACTGATATAGATTAAAATATTTCAAATACATTTAAATCTATGAGTTTTTAATGAAATTTTAAAAACAGTTAATTCAAGATCTTTGAAAATGAAGAAATGGCATTGGGTTATACATTTCCCCTCTTGACCACTAAGAAGCATTATTAGATTGAGTTGGTAGAGTAAAAACATGTTAGTATACACAAAATGATCCAATAATTGAATGAGAACCTTGTAGGAATTACAGATTTAAATTTAGGACCAGTGAGTAAAAATTATCTGAACTGGATAATAAAGTAAGTCTAAAGGCATTACATTGGTGGGGTGAGATAGGACCCAGTCACTGGAAAACATTCTCAACATTCCTTGATATTCTAGTATTTTAAGTACAGTATGGTTTTAAAGTAATATACTGATTTTTTTAAGATTTTATTTTATTTATTTATTTATTTATTTATTTAAAAGAAAGAAAGAGAGCATTTGAGAGAGAAAGAGAAAGAGAGTGCATATGAGAGGGACAAGCAGACCTCCCATTGAGCAGGGAGCCCAAGGCAGGGCTCAATCCCAGGGCCCTGGATTCATGACCTCAGCTGAAGGCAGATGCTTAACCAACTAAGCCACCCAAACACCTCACCCCTGATACTGTAAAGCAAATATTTTTAAACAAATATGATCACAAGTGGTATATTTTCCAAAAGAATCACCTTAGAAATACACATAATAGCATGTCTATTGCTCAAAACATTCCTTTTATCTAGGATTTTTAAAAACACTTTAAAAATCTACAACATTTCTAAAGACCTTTATTAACAGCTCTTTGCAGTTTGCTCACTTTTTTGGAAAAAAATTAAGTGGTAAACATTTATTACAAATTAAAAATGAGGTTCTTAAAAATCTCAACTTTTTCAGACATCAGACAATTTAAAAACCTTTCTAACTGTAGTGAAGAAAACCAGGCTTTAAAAAAAATGTTTGCCATTATCAAAAAGAGACATCTTTAGGTAAAGATAATAAAAACTCCAGTCTGCAGAGATAATGCAGAAAGTCTAATTATCTGGTCAGTGAACAAAAATCAAGCATTTCAGCTCCAACCTTCTGTTATTTTTCATTGTAGAAATGTCGTATTCACATCCTCTTTCTGGATGATTAAACCATTGGTGAAATGATGGCAGCCTTACCCTGTACAGCCTTGGTAAGGGACTAATTCTCCACTGGCGGACAAGCAGCTTTGCCTCTTTGCATTCTTGTCGCCTAGGGCTTTCTGGGCTTCTGTGTTCTGGTAATTGAAGTTGTAGTAGTATAGAATGTTGAGATGGCTGCTGATCTTGGGTCTCATCTCCTTGATTTTCCTTATCTCTTTCACTGCCATCCTCTTTAGTCTGTCTTGGGCAAGGAGAGCCCCCATGGAATGGTCCTTTATAACCCCAATGCATATTCTGTCCCACTGGTCTACCCTGCTCTCCCGCCCCCTGGTGGTCAGAACCCTCCATCACTTCTCCCTGTACAGGAAGGTTGGAATACTGTGGTCAACATACATAAGGTCTCCCCATGTAGTAAAGTAGGCACCATGGCCTGCATTAATTAGGTCCTGGCCTCAGGAGTACTTTCCGATCCTGCATTCTTTTCCCCATTCTCACTATTCTGGAAATTCTACTGGTAATTGCATGGAGGACCCCTGCAACGTGGATAGTGTCTATAATTTAGCAGGTTACAGTCTGCCACACATTCACTGCCTTTCACTGGAAATCTACAGGACCTGTAACATATGCTGCCTCTGCACCCTTTTTATCCTTTCAACGATATCAAACTCAACAGCCTTTTTATCTTCTACACTGCAAAGGTACTTCCTGGTGTACAAATACATATTTTCTGGTGTCATTCCTGTTGATTAAACCATATCTGTTTCTTACACTGAACCATTTTATTGTTCCCAAAAACTTCCTTGTGATGAACTTGACCCTTCAGGCACTGCCAATATGAGGCCACAATTGCTGCCGCTCACTTAGAGGCTAGATCTTTGCCTCTCTGCTCAAGGTTGCAGTGATGGTGAGTGGGGCCAGAAGCAGCAGTGGTGGTTCCTGGAGGGGAGAAAGTGGAAGGAGAGCTGCTAGGGGCTCTCTGGGATCTGCTCTCCACTTCCACTATCAACCGAACTCTATAGCATTTTAAATTATATTTTTGGATTTAATTTTTTGAAAAGGAAAAGCAACTTGAAGCCATGTCTGATGAATTAATAGGTATCACAATACCATCTATTATAAAAAATATAACATAGCTCTAAAATAATGAGAACTGTTTTCTTGTGTCACTTAAAAACCGACCATTCAGAAGCAATTCCAAAAGAACTGCAACAAACTTGAGAAATGGTAGCATACATTGAGTATGTTCGTATCACCCTAAAGATACTGACTAAAATGAAAATAAAGCTTCACTATTTTGCAGAGAAGGTATGTAACCATATTCATATGCACATGAGTACATATTACTCAGATGTTTTTCTATAAAATTTTATTTACAAATATATTAAATATAAATAAACGTATAGTACAGTAAAAGCAAATAATCAGGAGACCAGAAAAAAAAACAGCTACATAAAAACAGTTCTTCAAAAGGACAAAATGATGGAAATGAGAGTTACATTATATTACAGAGGCAGAGAGGTAAAGCCTTGTTACAAAATGTACTAGAATGATACAAACAAAACTAAATAACTATACTTTCAGTCATAAATTAATGTTTCTCTTTCAATTCTGAAAAAA
>ML100311.1:0-19168 GCA_003697995.1 Taxidea taxus jeffersonii | reverse complement strand
CCATGGATTTACACAGTCTATTTCCATTAATAACACAGGGCTCAGGGAGCACCTGGGTGGCAGAGTCAGATGAGCATCAACTCTTGGTTTCAATTCAGATCCTGATCTCAGGGTTATGAGATTGAGCCCCATGGGCTCCATGCTCAGCGAGGTCTTGGCTTGGGACTCTCTCTCCCTCTGCCTCTCTCCAAGCCCCATTCTAAAATAAATAAATCTTTAAAAACAAAACAACCAAATAAAACCAAGGAGCTCAGTGGGCTATACGCATAGGTTGGGAACTTTCAAAGCTTAATGAAATATGTTTTCATGCAATGCCCAAAATTTCAAGGTATTTTCTTTTGAAAGTTCTGACTTTGATATAGGTACTCTGTTGACTATGTTAGGATGCTAGGAATACATTCTCTACCACTTGAGTATTTGTGTACAGAACATAGTGACACAGAGTTACTCTACTCATTTTCACTTCTGTTGTAAAAGACTATGATGAGAAAGAGGCATATGACAAATTACTAAGTCTGCAAAGTAGTTCAATACAATGTTTGCTCCTTTCCAAATAAGAGAATTACATAACTTGTTTATATTTAGTCTTTTTCCTTTTTCCTGCCAGGAAGCTCCCATCATTTCTAAAATTTCACTATAATAATCACATTGGATTTATAGTTTGCATATCTGTTTTTTTTTAATTTCTATCTTAATTATGCATCATTGATTTGATTCACTTAATATCATTCCAGCAGTACTTGAAAAAAACCACTTCAAATATTTTAGGCCAAGCCAAAGAATAACAAAAGGAGGCAGAAAGTACATTAATCTAAAAATCTGAATTACAGAAACATTCCCATGCAAAGCAAACACATGGCAAAACCAGGACCCAAATGAAACCAAAGGAACGACAGAATAAAAAGTGCCATATAAGCACAAATTCATTTCTAGGGATAGTAAAATTAATGATATGGACAAAAGATCATAGCAAATATTTTCACCTTGACACAAAAATAACAGCATTATTGTCATTTAATATTATTCTGATTATTTTATAAACACAGGGAACAGAATTATTTTTGTACCCCTTTTTCCATAATATAGTCTTCACATTATTTGAACACTGTTTGAACTTTCACACTATTTGAACACTGATTATTTGAACACTGTTTTTAAGAAAACAGCTCTTCCACACAAGACATAAACTTCTTCAGAATTATAAATACTTTGACTTACACCCCATAATTTTCTCTCAGCTCCTAACAGTTTGGGATGTCACAACTCCTAATGTGATTTAAATAAAACTCTCATTTCTTATTATTACAGGTGTACTGTACATTAAAAACTAATTTATATATATGAATGCAGCATCTTTCCTAAATAAGTCTTCATTTTGAAAGTTAAAAAACAGGAAGAATATGATAAATCGTATTAAATAATTGATTTTGCAAAATTCAGATACTCACTACTATACTAACCTTCTCTGCCTATTGTAAAAGACGAGCAAACGTAAAAACTAAAACAATTAATTTCAGTCACATGTAATTTTATATCATTTTCCTCTTAAATCTTTATTCTTTCCAAATTATCTCTAATTTGAACAATAATGGTCATTTCATTTGTTCATTCTGTATTTCAAAATTTGAGATTTTAAATTCCACATTAAGCAATATGGCTTTATAAAATCTGTATTTCAGAATTATGTTAACAAAAGTCATGGCTTTAATATTAGATATTCTAAAGAATTTTAAGTTCATGAAAAGAAAATAGTGAAAAAGAGAAAATGCACCTTTGAAACAAAATGAAGCCTGTAATAACAGCTGAGTTCCAAAAAGCAGAGATAACTTTGAAACCACATTGAAGAAAGATTATTGCTACATATTATATAGTATCACATTTCACATAGAGTTCACATAAAACTTTCCACAGAATTTATAACTAGAATTATTACTACCTTATATCCAGGTCCTAACTGATGAATTGCAAATATCTGTGCAGGGTTGAGCGCTTCACTGAATACATACACGGCACCAAGTTGACCACAGAACACCCTATTTGCATCAGCAGTTTCTGAAGATCCGAGAAAGCACTTGTCATAGCTCTGTTTTTTAAAAAGTCATAAAAAAAAATCAATGTATTATTTTATAATGATAAAATATTTAAGGATATCTGCCTTCACTATCATGAATACCTTAAAATATAACAATAATAACAGAAGAAAGCATCACTTAAGACTTTATTGAGTATTTAAATAATAAAGGTCAGCTAAAGACTTAGAAAAAGTGTATCAGTTAAATATTTTGTATCTATGGAAAAGCAAAATAAATAATATCATCTATTCAATAATCACTTAACCACTATAAAAATGTTATACTTAAAGGCAAAAGGGCTTATAGTTTTATTTACAAAAGTAAAACTAATTTCAAAACTCTAATGATTTAACCATTGTCCATATATAGAGAGATTCATCTGAATCAGAGAATGACTATTCCATATGTTAACCATAAACACATATGCCCTAATTTTTGAAACTATCTAATGTCTCCCCCAGGGATATATATTCCTCTATCTCTCCACACTAAGTCAAGGACACAATGAAAATCACTTCCCTCTCTTCCATGAGTAGGCATTATGCAGAACCAAATAAATAATGATCACCAAAGTCTGCCACCTAAAACACGTGGTATGGTGCTCTCCACTGGGAGAGTTCAAGACCTTAAGAAGCCACACTTACCAAGACCCTTCCTACCTCTGCTTCTTAAAATCTCACCAAATAGTAGGCCCCGGTTTCCTTCCCCCATCCTCACAGGATATTCCACACCTTAGCACTAATAAGCAAGACATTAAATATATATGGTTTTCCTCTGGTGCCTCAATAAAATGACAAAATATCCGTAAATGAATTATGAAGACAGAAACTCATCAACAGATACCCAATCTGTAATTAAAACTATAGGAACTGAAGAATTTATTGCATAATGTTATGTGCACATAAGTGTTATTGCCCAGACCTCTCCATTTTTCTGTACACTACTGCAAATAATTTAAAAATCTAAGTCTTTTTTTTCTTTTCTTTCTTTCCCTCTCTTCTCTCTCCTTCCTTCCTTCCTTTTTTTTTTTTTTTAAAGATTTTATTTATTTATTTGTCAGATAGAGAGAGAGCGCAGGAGCGAGCACAGGCAGACAGAGTGGCAGGCAGAGGCAGAGGGAGAAGCAGGCTCACCACCGAGCAAGGAGCCCGATGTGGGACTCGATCCCAGGATGCTGGGATCATGACCTGAGCCGAAGGCAGCTGCTTAACCAACTGAGCCACCCAGGCGTCCCCCTTCCTTCCTTTTTAAATATAACTGTAGAGTTAGTGACAGTCAACAAAGTCTCTTGGGTTTCTTCCACTCTGTAATAAAAACTCTCCCCTTTGGAAGGCAGATATGAAGAATTTCATCTGTGTATTCTAATTCTGCAAAATCATTCTCAAAAATTGACTGACTCTGGCCCAACTATGGGTTTCTAGGGCAGAAAGAGCAAACTTGTCCTATAAATGAATAGACAGTAAATATTTTAGACTTTTCAAGCTACATGTAGTTTCTGCCATATAATCTTTTTTTATTTTTGTCTCAATATTAAAAAAAAAAAAAAAGAAAAACCTCTAAAAATGGGGAAAAAAACACCAAAGATTCTTAGGTCATGCAAAAACAGGTCAAGGTTCAGATGTGGTCTTCAGGGGGTATACTTGACTTAGGGCAAAAGCTATGGACTGTGCACACAGCATTATGTAGAAGAAAACCAGAGAGAACAAGAGACCCTGCTTTTGAGTATATTAAAGTCTGGAGAGATACAGATAATACTAAGAAGTGAATTTTGTTAAAAAGATGTAAGTTTTTATAAAAAACTGCTGGAAGGCTTGTATATTATTGGGTTTGGAAGTACTTTTGGCACTAGAAAACATCTTTTACTTTGGTTCTAACAGACCAGGATAATGACAAGGGAAAGCTGAGAACAGAGTCCTTGAGGTTTTAACTCTAGATATTCTCTATCCAGAATCCGACTGTGTTACCTCCCTTACTGTTAACAGGAAAGTCAAAACTAGTATTGTTTGTTATTATCAAAATAAATCATTTAATTGATCTCCCTACTTCTGTCACTTTTTTCCTTCAGAATATTCTCAATACTGCAGCCTAACTGATATTTTTAACATATGAACCAGCATTACATTACTTGTCTGCTCAAAACCTTCCAAAGATTTTTAATGTTGGGTAAGATGGGAAAGTCCAGGTATTATGTCTGCACATAGGGCCCTGCATGATTTCACCCCCTGCTGTCTACCTAACCTTATCTCTTAAACATTATTCTGTCCATTCCTCCCTCTGTTCTGGACAAACTGATTGCTTTTTTCTTCAATTAACTTTTCAGTTCTGTCTCAAAGATTGCATTCAGTGCTTCCAGCAAATGGGATATTTCTCCTGAATATTCACATGACTTGTTCCCTCAACTCTTCTAAAATCATCTCATACCATCTGGCTTCCCCCTTCCCTACACCTATAATTTCTATAACCAGTCCCACTAAAATTTTTTTCCACAGCATTTATCATACTGACTACATGTTATACTTATTCATTTTGTAATTAAAATCTTCCTATCACATCCAAATAAGGTGCAAGACAGAGTTTTTAACTGCTTGAAATTCTGGAAAGAATAGAATATTGCATAGATGTTTTTGACCTAATACTTAATTTATTGAGCAATTTTCTTTTTTTTATCACTAATTGTCTATTTTAGCAACTTAATTATATTAAAGACCTAAAAATTCACTTAAAAGAAAATAACTTTCAAAGTATAACTATTAAGTTCCTCCCAAACTATTTTATTATACAATTCATGTTATGGACACTGACAGATCACACACTCACATACATTAAAGCACAGATTTAAAAAAGAAAAAACTTACATCATTTGTGTTAACATGCCAAGCCATATCACCATAGGATACCAGCTGCCCATTAACGTAACACCGAATTTCACTGTTCCTCCAACGATTGTAAATGTGGACAATGCTGATCATGTACCACTTAAATAAAAAAATAAATAAATAAAGACCTTAATATGTCATGTTTAGTTATTGTCTAAAAAAGCAATCATAACATTCATAACACACTACAAGAAATGCTTGCAATAATAATAATTACACTTTACTATTTCAAGCTCCCCCTTATTTCTCATTTTGCAGATGGAAGAAGTGACTCATAAAGAGTAAATCAGTAAAGGCAGACCTAGAACACCTTGAACCCTGAAATAATACTCCTTCCATTATACTAAGATCCAAATATTATGGAAATATAATATATTTGTGTTCATTCATTTAATAACATGTATATTCTGCCATGTACCACAAATTCCCAGGTTTGTCCAGACAGAGCACTGGTCTACCTCTCCTGAAATTCATGGTACAATGAGACACAGATTAGATACATAAAGATATATAAAATGATGAACAATGAACTCTACTAAGGGGAAAAAACAAAACCACTATAAACTAAGAAAGAATAATCTAGGATTCTACTTTGGATTGTGTGGTCAGGAAAGACCTGTCAGAGGAACAACATTTTAACATTTATAATAAAATTTAGGTGATTTCAATTCCACAATTTAGATTTATTAGGTCCAAGTATAATTATATATTTTTAACCTGATAATGTGTGACTATGCATTAAGAATCTATGAATGAGTTTATATTAAGTTCTAACTTTATAGTTCCTAAGTTAAACCAAAAGCATTTTAAGTGTATATTTTGATACATAGTGGTTTAAATTCTGTAACAATTTGTGGCTCCAACCCTTACTCTTTTGAAAGTTAATGACCTAAGGCTGAGAATACAGAAATATTTTTCTAAAATATAAAAAAATTCAAAAATTTACAGATACTTGAACAAGTATGCCTTCAGTGGTTAAGGAGGGAAAATTAGATTTAGTCTCCTCCCCCAAAATAAAAATATATAATACACACTTTGTTTCCCAAATTACTTAGAAACACTATTCAATTATTTCATATAGCATATTTTGAAAAACATAAACCTATAGTAATAATTCCCAACCACTAAAATACTAGTTATTTCAAGGTGTCTGAAAAACTTTGAACAAAATTCAGTTGCTTTCATTTTGATTTAGAAAATAAAAAGTGTGCACTCGGGGTGCCTGGGTGGCTCAGTGGGTTAAAGCCTCTGCCTTCAGCTCAGGTCACAATCCCAGGGTCCTGGGATCGAGCCTTTCGTTAGGCTCTCTGCTCAGCAGGGAGCCTGCTTCCCCCTCTCTCTGCCTACTAGTGATCTCTCTCTCTCTGTCAAATAAAAAAAATCTTTAAAAAAAATTGTGCACTCAAAATTCAAGGGCGACAATAACACAAATGACACTGTTCCTCAATTATAGAAATAAAATGTCAGGTCAAACTATTGAACCCCTAAAATATGGGCCTTTTTTTAAGTTGTTTTCATTTTAGGTAATCCCTAACTCCAATTATTGCAAACTGAATCTTCACTGGATCAGAAAGCAATATATACGTTTGTCCTGACTAAAAGCAGAAGAAAATCTTTAAAGTCAGTCACTTAACAACTCATGTTTCTAAATACTACAAAATTATCAGGCAGAAGCCATGAAAATGGAGCTTTAAATAAATTTAAGAAAAATCTCACAGTTTACATGTGTAAGAATTCAAATTTACCTATGTTACCCTCACTGAGTCTGAAAATTTTCCATCAAAATGCCATCTAGGTAACACAGGAAATACAGTCTTTATATTTTGGAGTAAAATTTTTAGAAATTTCAAATTTCTAAACAGAATACACATAAATAAATATCTTTAAATAGAAGAGGATTTCCTGCTATCCAAAGACAAGTTTAAGATAAATAATATTAGGTGTATTATTATAGTTACTGAGATACCTAATATAGAAAAGTACTTATTTAATAAATACTGAGTTCTTTTTCCTGTGTACCAAATAATTTAGTGTACTGGTCCAGAAAATACAAACTGTAAATTCATACAGATATAAACTGAGTTCCCAGGTTACCAGCTCTATGGCTTCTGGCAAATTATTTAGCCTCTCTGAACCAACTTCCATGTCTAAAAAAGGAAGAATAATAATGCCTACTTTATGGAGTGACTGAATACTACAGATAATAGACAACATATGAAAATTATAAGGAACAGTTCTTAATATATATTTGGCACCCATATAAAAAAGATAGCATTAACTAAATATATATTCATTTTTTATGCACTATTTCACCCAATGAGATTTTTTTCTGCTGGAATTAAGACTATTTACTCCTCAGAGTCATTCACTCATTCAAAAAATTTACTGAGCATCTGTTTCAGGCTAAGTATCACCCAGACTGTGGACATACAAAGGTAACATATAAACCCTTAAGGAGGTTTCATCAGAAAAACAAACATGAAAACAACTATAAAACCATCACAAATATCTAAAACACAGATTTGGGAGCAAAAGAAGTAATGACTAACTGAAGGCAGAGGGAAAAGACAAGACAAATGGAGAAGGAAGGCTAACGGAAAAGTCACTAAAAGAGTAAAATGAAACTTAAGATATAGCTTAAAGGATGAATACAAACTGTTGTGGGAAAAGGAAGGAAAGAAACATTCCAGGGAGAAGAAGCCTAATACTTCACATTACAGCACAGAGGCCTGACAAAACTTTTCTCCGTGTTTAGATTTAGCTGCAGTAACAGAGATTAGCTTGTAAAGAGAAGTGTAGACACCTTTAGTAATTGGCCTTTGTTTCTGCATAATGTATCACAAGGAATTTTAAGCAGGAAAGTGAAATGATCAGCTTCATAGTTTAGGAAAATAACCGGCAGTAGTGAGTAGGTGGGTTAGTTAGGAAAATGTGGTTAAAGATAAAGCTGAAAACTACTGCAAAGGTTCAGGTAAAAAAACTATAAAAGCCTAAATTAAGACAAAGGCATTTGTAATTAAAAGAAGCAGGATAGGGACTAATTAACAGAACTGATTGAAAGTGATGATACAGAAAAGGCAAATATAAGATGGTTTCCGATTTTTCATTTAATTTGGTTGTGGTACCATTAACTTGAGATAATTAATACAGTTAGCCACTTAATTAGCCAGATAACAAGATGTGGAATAACAGAGTTTGCTTTTGGTCATAACACTGATATTTGATAAAACTGATGAATGAATAAATGAATGCAGAGTTGAATGAACGAACTGATCTCAGTGAAGATCAAAGTAGTTTCAGGAAAATTAACTTTTCTGTTCTCTTTCCTTGGTACATCAATATATCCTTTATATATAATAGACAAATGCCTTTTCAGTTCCAAAGAGCTCAATCTTTGACTTGGTATTTTTGACTTATATTTTTAAAGAAATGGGAGGAAAGCTGGAAACTGTGTATTATATGATAGCATGTACATCTACTGAGGTCTTCATTTAATTAAGACTAAAAAATAGATCTATAAAAGAAGAACAAGAAAAAAACCTATAATAAGAATTCACAGGAAAATATAACATGATATTTATACAAATACCAACAGTAGCTAACACATAGGTGTTAACACAAGGTCAAACAACTGTTAAGTGGTTCAGGTAAGAAAGCAAAAGTTTTAATATAAACATTTCTTTTATAAAGGTCAGTTAAATACTTTATTAAAGGATAACAATTTAGCTAGGGCATCTTCTGGAAAAATAAGAGAAAAAAAAAGAATGTATTTATCTTGAATAATGAAACAATAAAATAAAATACTTATGGTTTTCAAGGTTTATGAGAATCTTTACAGGTTTTTCAAAACCTCTATCACTCTATGGCCTTACACCTCCCAAGACTCCTTACAATCAATGTATATAGAGCTGCTACAAATGGGAATATATATCTTATAAGGAAATAGTGTAACACAAAAACAGAGACAGAGAGAGAACAAATGGGTTAAATTGCTTTTCATTGGTTAATGACAATTTTATTTGGTGCTTAACTTCACCCTAACTTTCCTTATTATACTCTTCAAACCACTGTTATCTAAACTTATCTGATGAAAAAAATCACCTAGAGCATTTGTTAAAAACATATTCCTAATATGAAAATTATAATTCTAAGAAGTGGTATTATTACAAATTCCTGAGGAAATTCAGAATAGTTTGGCACACTTGGCAAACCCTCCTGGGTGTCATCTCAAATCTAATAAGTCAGAATTTCTGGAGGAGGGACAACTGAAGTTACAGGAAATAACTGTGATTTGTTTCAAGAAAAAAAGAACCTCCAATCTAATGTATAAATTCATTTTGAATCATTGCTTTTTAAGCTATTTTCCAAGTATATATTACTGAATGATTGTTACACTGATATTCTTTAATAAAAATAGTTATTACTATTGCTTAAACATAAAGCAAATATTTTTATTAGACTCAGGTAAAATTTGTAAATATATATTTGAAAACCCCATCCTAAATCATAATTTCATCAATACATGGCAAAACACACATGGGATCATAAGCAAACAAGAAAACAAAGAGAAAGAAAAAGCCATGACACTCCCTCTGCTATATGTGGGCTCATCATCTGTTATGGTTGTTCCTGTGGATAAATATTCCTGTGGATGAAACGTAGAGTGTGCCCTAAAGAAGGTAGACAATCTCACTGTCATATATCCATAAAAGACCCTTGAACCTGGACGGGGTAACTGGACTTAAACATGTGGAAACAGGAACTCCTATTATTTCTGTCCTTTGTTTTCTTAAAATCTAGGACTTTCAAATGGTTAGTTACTCTTACACAAAGATGGAGTCCATTAAAATATTTTATATATATATGATGGAACATCTCTCTAGAAAAACCTCAGGTAATAGCGAATTATATCTTATAAATCTAATTACATAGTTACACATTTCTCTGCATTTTCTCTTGTTATTTTTTATGTTCAGAGCAGACTTTTGAATACACATTTCAACCTGGTCTCTGAATATCCATATTCTACTAGATATTAAGCAAAGGTGTAATTAATGGGCCAAAACATTAACTGTAGAGCAACATTCCCTCCTTGAAGTCAGCATTATTGAAGAAGCAGAAATCACTGCAACCTTCAATCTCAGGAAACAAGATTCAGGACGACCAGGATTAACTAAAACTCCATCAAGAAAAGTCTCTGTATTATCAAATCTGGAGGTTTAACACCTGACCTTTTGAAAGAGCTAATTATCTATAAATCCACAGTGCATGACATGTACACATATAAAAATTACTGTGAAGTCTGAATCTCCAGTCTAAAAACTGGTTCTATTATCTAAATCAAATGAAGTCAGAGGAAGAAGAGGGAAGAAGAAGGGGAAACTTAGGGGAAGATGAACAGGATGAACAAGAGAGGTAAAAGAGGGACAAGAGAATATTGAGGATAAGAAAAGGAAGAGGAAGAATAAGATAAAACTGTAATTAAAGCAAAATTTCTGCAAATGTTCTTCATACATAATTCCTCAAAACTGTAATTAAGTAACAAAGTTCATATACAAGTTTGCTTTTGAATAAACTTTGAATTAATAATGTAATTGTTAAAACTCTTTAATATTCTTTTCATAAACATACTGAAAATTGAAAAGACACTGTATTACTTCTATATAACATATATCAAATTTACATATTCCATAAATTATTATATATGACATATACAAAGTTATGTACCAAAATTTTAGGATCTAAATAAAGATATAAGAATGTATCAGTAGTTAAGATTCTAAGTAACTGTATTTTCCATTAAACCTGTATAGAACACCTTGTCAAAAAGAATAAAATCTCTCTTAATGCTCTAATTCTCTACAAATCCAATAATTAACTTACTTTTTGCAGTGTACATTACTGGCTAGAACAACAAGAAAGGCTGGTAAATTTTTGATTTTGAAAATGTATCACATAGTAACAACCACATTACTTGACTTTCTTACTCCTGCCACATGGAAAAGGTCCTTGGCATACTGCCCCAGAAAGAGCACTGACCACAACAACACCGAGGCCTTCTTTCTCACTTTAAGAACAGCAACACCTCATTTATTTTACACCACTAGAAAATAAACTGCTCAACAGAAATTAGCTGTCCAGATAAATATAACCTACTCCTTCAGGAAACAAAGGGTTCTCTTTGGTTGTTAAAACATATTTTATTCATTTATCCAACATATATTATTAGCAGTCCACCAAGTTCAGAACTCTGTGGCAGGTTTATGAAGGAATACAAAGATGAATCTAACACATAGGTTAGTTTCAACAGTTACTAAATAATGCACATATAAATGAGTAATAAAGATTTAAGAGAAATAATTGCTGTAAGAAATACTGAAATAATATGCTATGAGAGAGATTATATTGGAAAAGCAAGAAATAAATGGAAATGGTGTTATATGGAATGGAACCTAACAATAAGGTGGAATTTGAAGACCAATAGCCATAAGTGAGGAGACACGTAAATGTTTTCACGCCAGAGACTGAACATTTGAAAAGGAAAAGATAAGAACTGAAACATGTAGAGTAGTTCAGTTTTGACAGAATAAAGGGTATAAGCAAAAAGCTGAAGGTGAAATCCAAATCATGAAGGACTAGGCTAAGAATGTTACGGTATTCTATAGTTAGTGAGAAGCAAATGACTGGTTTGAGCAGTGGAATAATATGATCATGAACATAAATCAGATATTAGTATATAACATAGTTTGGGAGAGAAGAGACAAAGGATCCAAGATAAAGAGAGAACAATATGAAGAATTTAAGCAGCAACTAGGGAATTTTTTTTTTTAAGATTTTATTTATTTATTTGTTAGAGAGAGAGAGAGAGAGAGAGAGCGAGCACAGGCAGACCGAGTGGCAGGCAGAGGCAGAGGGAAAAGCAGGCTCCCTGCCGAGCAAGGAGCCCGATGTGGGACTCGATCCCAGGATGCTGGGATCATGACCTGAGCCAAAGGCAGCTGCTTAACCAACTGAGCCACCCAGGCGTCCCGGGAATTTTTTTTAAAGACATATATTACAGAGATACATAGTATAGGAGTGGAAAGTTGCACTGATATCATGATCAAAAAGGAGATGAAGAACAAAGCCAACTCAAGCCCCCACTATCATGGAGATGGTAGGCTGCTTCATCAAAACAGAGGACTTAAGAACATACTGAATATGGGACTGGAAATGTAAATTCAGTGTTACATTCTCTGTAAAATGAGGGGCCAGAAAGACATTTACATGGCAGTACCTTTGGTAGATGAAGATGTAAGAACAGAGCTTAGAGGTAAGAATAAGAGTGGAAAGCTATCATGAAACTGAATAAAAATTTCCAAAAAATTACATCCTCCACAAAAGCAAGAATGTTATCTGTTTTGTTCACTGTCATATTTCTAGTGCCTACAACAGTGTCTGGAACTCAGTAAGTATACAGTAAGTATTTACTGTAAGAATGCCATAGAATAGTCCCAGCGAGCAAGTAAGTGAGACAGACACTGTGAGAGGTCAAGAGACTGATCTTTTTATGTGAATAGTTAGACATAAAAATAAAGAGAAAAAGCAGACAAGGAGAAGAGAAAAGCACTATGAGTCATAAGAAAAATCAATAAAAGAGACTATTACAGAAGGCATAAAAGGTGAATTTTAAGATGGGGGAATGGTGAATTGTGTCATTCTCAATAGAAATACTTACTTATACCTACCTTACGTGGTTGAAAATCATATTTCACACAGTGCTGAAAACCTTTTCCTTTAGACTTCAGTGACGTGACTATTAGACAGTTGCCAACGAAGTGAGCAGAATAACCAACCCCTTTGCTAGTACGAAAACTGTAAAGAAAACTGAGAATAGTATAATATCCTCTGATACAAATAAATATATTTCTAAAATTATTAAATAAATAAAATATAAAACATTATTATAAAAATAAAACTCATTTCCCCATACAGCAGAAGGGGTATTACATGTACCAAATAAAGATTAAACCATAAAAGGTTTCAAAGAACTAAAGAAGAACTTTAAATTGAGAAAATAGAAGACTGCAGATCAAAAACCTTCTGAAATTTTAAGGTAAAATGTCACAAATACATAAAAACAGACTAATGGCCAATGAAAGCCTACCAAGTAGATTTCATTTACTTTCCAGGACTCCTGAAATTAGCAAATACAGACACCATTTAAACAGCTACTCTTTTCAAAAACGACTTACTCCCAATTCTATTTTATCTTTAAATATAGCATACAAGGAGGACCTGGGTGGCTCAGTGGGTTAAAGCCTCTGCCTTTGGCTCAGGTCATGATCTCAGGGTCCTGGGATCAAGCCCCTGTTGGGCTCTCTGCTCGAGCCTGCTTCCCCTCTCTCTCTCCCTGCCTCTCTGCCTACTTGTGATCTCTCTCTGTCAAATAAATAAATAAAATCTTAAAAAAAACAGCTTACAAATTACAAAATAGAAAGTTAGAGCCAAGTTTGATAAATGATGTAGGTAATCAAATAAAGGAGTACATTTTTAGTCAAAAGAAGAAAAAGGATGTGCTATGAAATAGTTATTTTCTTCTAATGGAACACTTCTCCTAGCTGTAAATTTAAGTAGAGTATTATAAAAATTGTAAATGCTCTGCAAAATAATTATATTATTAAAATACATGTATGATCTGTCAAAATGACCATTCTGAAATTCAACCTATTTATATTTGGAAGTTCCGATGTTTGTTTAGAACTCCCTCTCCCTACTATCCTTATATAATCTTTTATAGTAGAGCTTACAAGCTGTAAATAGCTCCCATTTTTCTGCACTCACATTTCTGAGGCAGTCAATGTACAAAAGCACTTAGTTATTCTCTCATTAAATATGATGTGACAGGTACTACTGTTATCTTCACTTTACAGTTGAAGACACCAAAGCACAGGATCAATACATAGTGAAGACTTAACCCCAGGCAGTCTTATTTCAAAGCATTGCAAACATTAAATGAGGTAATACATGTAAACATTTACAATGCCTAGTATATGGTAAGGCAATCAATGAAAGTTTGATGTTCTCATTACTGCACATTATTGGTAAACTAAAATAATCAAGCTCTCGGTCCTTACAGGTCAACCTATCTGGGTTTATCAACCTATTCTGTTAGTTATTTATCAAATAATTACTTTTATTATTTGTATTTTCTTATATAGTAGTTATCACTAATATTTTTAAAGCATATCTTAATTATGTTCATAGAACAAACAAAGTAAAAAGGCAAAGTAATGAAATCTGGAAGGAGTTTGTTTTTTTTTTTTTTCCCTTCCCTGGGTTGGGGACCTACATGTCCATAACAATCCCCTAACTAATCTATATTGATGTGGACTGGAGAGAGGGTTGTATACCCTGACTTTCCAATGGTAATTGGGAAAAAAAATAGTGAGGCAGGTTGCCTAAAACCAATAGGAAAAAATGAATAAATAAACTGACATATGTCTTTATAGTTTTAACATATATAAATATAAACATATATATATACACGCACACACAAACACATACACATTCTATTTAATATGTTGCCTTGAGACTGTTACATATTTATAAAACTGAAATACTTAAAAGTATGAAAATTAAATACATTACTTACCAATAAAGATATGGTTTATCCTTATCAACATTAATGTTATTTAATGGATCCATACGAAACCAAGTATTTAGGGTAAAGCCATTCTGATAAGGCCACTTTGCAATAGGAGGCAATGCAATTGCCTACAAGGCAATAAAAAAGAAAAGTATCCGCTAAAGAAAATGTGATAGTAACCAAGACCAAACATAGCCTTTACAGATCAAAAAACGATGAAGGTATAAATATCAGAAAATCATGGACTTATCCCCAACCAATATACTTTTTGTATCACCAGTTTCAACATCCAGTCCACTAGACCCTAAATTAGAACTTAAAGATTGCATTAACCTAAGAGATAGAGGAAAGAATTTGAGCCCTTGAAGTTTTTTTGACCTACCACTCTTCCACTAAGAAAAAGACAGGCAGTCCAAGAGATCATTTGTTATTACCTCCACAGTCAGACTGAAAGAGCCCTAAATCACATACAGTTGCAAACAATAGTGAACCAAATTACAACGGAAAAAAAAGTCTTACAAAAGAAAAATATAATCTTAAGTAATAATGAAATAATACTAGTATTTGTTGGTCTTGCTACAACTGATACAAAACACACACCTGAGAAGCTCTAGAATAGCATTTGTCTGAGTTTCATTGTGGACTCTCAGTAATTCCATGGATAAATAAGGATATTTATATTATGGCCAATCTCTTCAACAAGAAGACATTCTCTTAAATTTAGTATATAACAACTAGACTAAATGTTTAAGGGACCTGAAATTGCTCATTTCTAGATGGTACTCTTCAATCTGGCTCCTACCTCTATACCAACCAAAGCCTTCTATACAGTGTACACTATATCTCTAACCTTCTCCTATTCTTTTTAGCTAATGCATACATCCTCCTTTAGTCAATGTACAAAAGCCAACTTTATATAGTACTTCCTGAAATGTGAAACATTTACATCCAAACCACTTGTGCCCAATCTCAACACTCATTTCTTAGATTCCTTACATTTCCTTCTGATCCCTTATGTTAATAGCATATCCTTTGGGATACTTTTGTGATTTTGGATTTAAGCTGTCTTTAGTCTTTTTCCATATTTCCTTCTAAAATATTCTGGTACCCACAACTGGATGTTCCTCAGGACTCCGAAATCTATATCCTTCACTGTCCCCTAGTCCAAAAGACTCCAAAATCTATGCTCCTATTTCATTTGCACAAGAAACAATTCTGATGTTTAGATGGAATGCTTCCAGTAAACTATTTCAGTGAATTAGAAGAATTCACTATTTCCTAAATTAAGCAGATTCATGAAACATGATAAGCATGAAAGGCAAATCTAAATAGTATATCCATAAAGGCCACAGATCACATAAAATGTTATCTTACATTTGCCATCCACCTTTACATAACCCACTCTATAGAATTCCATTCCAAGTTACTCATATGAAGGGTGCATAGCTCACAGAAATGCACCTCCACAGTATGAAATATAATTTAGAAGGCCTATTCTATATGGTTATTTCAGAGGGAAAGTAAGCAGTGTCATAATTTTAGTGATCCAAAGGCACTGCTATCAACAGTGGTCCAGGCAGTATGTACCCTCTACCCTCTTGTTACTATCATGCTCATCCAGAAGTAAATTATCAAAAACACTGTAATGGTAAGGATTTTAAAGTCATTTCCTATCTGAATTTTTCAGTAATTCAGTACCAAAGATAACACACCTGGAAATAAGCCAATGCATTGCTAAAAAACCAAAACAAAACACTGGACTTAAGATCAAGCAAATTTTAGTTCAGGCTGTGACTCTGCTTTATGATCCTGAACAATGTTACACTGCTGAGGCTCTTTCCACAACAAATTTAATAGCAATAACATCATTTATCTTATAGATAGCTTTTATGACTCAAATGAAATAAGAGTTGTAAAAGTTCTAGTTCCTTCTTTGCTTCCTTTCCTACATAGACTATATTCCTAATTGATACTACCCTTCATGAAAATGAGTGATACAGGGAAAACCAAGAAAGAAGGAGTAGATAGTCTAAGTCCATCAAAATTCCCTGAACGAAAATAACTCAAACATATACCACTAACAACATATAAGTAAAATGCTCTGTGTGTGTGTGTGCATGCATGTATATGTAAAATGCATTACATACTGAGAGAAAATATTCACAGACTTCTGGTAAATGGATCAAATATCTAAAAACAGGATGATTTGCAACCCTGTTGAGGAAATTCAAATAATTTATTAAAACAATTTAAACATTCTGTTTTTGCTAGTTTTGTTAATTCTATCAATAAGACAGTAACTTGTTTATATTTCTATGAAAACACTTGGCTCTTCTCACTCCTTTAACTGCTATCTACTAGATGTCAGATCAAGAACACTTTTATAAAATATATCAAAATATATGTATGTATGCAAATAGAACTATTACATAAATCTGAGAAAACCAATACCTTCTTAGGAACAGTGACACTGTTTTCTCTGCTAAGTACCACAACGTACCTTTGATATGTGCTCCACCCTAACAATCTGATATATAAAATTATTAACTTTCATCTGGAAAGAGATTTTTAACTTTATTATTTTTGTTTCAAAATTTTCAATTTTCCTATTTTTGTTTCACAATTTTGTTACAATGGAAAATTATAACTTAAAAAAAGGTTAGTAACAAAATATTAAGGAAAAAAAATTAGGGGAATGGTTGATGAACTGAGAGACTTCAAGGATGCTTATGCATTAATAACCAAAGAGCAAGAAATAATTACATGATCTGTACAACTTATATAGTACTTAAATATGGAAAAAGTATACAGGCTCACATTAACACTTTTCCATGAAAAAGTACTAATATTTTACATGAAGGTAAGTGAAGAAATATTAAGGCACTAGTCCTCCACAGTAATGAAGTAGAGGATTCTGAAATCAAAACCAGTTTTCTAGTCAAAAGTTAGACATCCTCTCTACAATACTACAATGTTAGATAAAAACGATGAAATCAAGAAGACTGAGAATGTGAATTCTTTGAAAAGAACAACAAAATGGATAAACTTCCAGCTAGATTAATCAGTATAAAAATCCAGTGTCAGGAATGAAGGAGGAGGCATCACTAAATATCCTACAGACATTAAAAGGATAAGAAGGGGATATGATGATAAACTTATACCAATATAGTCAACAACTTAGATTAACTGGAAAAATTACTTGGAAGACACAAACTACCAAAGCTCACTCAAAAGAAAATAGAAAACCTCCCTATATCCATTAAAAAAATTAAGTTCATAGTTTAAAACCTTCCCACAAAGAAAACTCCAGGCCCAAACAGCTACAATAGTGAATTCTAGCATACATTTAAGAATAAGTAATATCAAATCTACATACACTCTCTAATAGAAAGAAATAGTTCCAAACTCATCACATGAGGAATTACCTATCACCAAACCAGAAAAAGATATTATAGAAGAAAACTACACCCCCAAATCACTCATAAAAATAATTGCAAAATTTCTTAGCATTACATTAGCAATTCAAATCCAGTGTTGGACAAAAAGGTTAAAACACAGCAACCAACTAGTTTTTATCCCAGGAACACAAAGGTTGGTTTAACACAGAAATATCAATCACTGTATTTTACTACATTAATAAAGATTAAGAAGAAAATCCATACGTTCACTTCAATAAAATCAGAAAAAGCATTGGACAGAATTCAACACTAGTATCAACATATTGATGATTTTAAAAACCTCCCAGTACATAGGAAGAGAAACAAAAGACATTTAAGACTTATTGTTAAAAACTGCAAAACACTGAAAAATCATAGAATACAAATAAAGGAAGAGATATACTATGTTCATGAACTGAAAGACTCAATAATCTCTCCAAATTGTTCTATAGATTTAACATAATAAAATCGAAATCACAGTAAGTATTTTATAAAAGTTGACAAGTCTATTCATATGTATTAAAATGCTATCTAAAATAGCCAAAATTATTTTAAAATAAAGACCAATTTGGAGTACTCACACAACCTGATTTCAAGAACTACTTACTATACAGCTATGAAAATAAAGATAATCTGATATTGGCATAAAAGCAGAAACAGGACAAAGGAACCAAACAGAATTCAGGAACAAATCCACACAAACCACAGCCAGATAGTTTTCAAGAAAGTTGCCAAGGTAATCCAATGTCAAAGGACTCTCTCTCTTTAACAAATGGTCAAGAAAACAATTCAATATTCATAGGCAAAACAAACAAAACTTTAACCTCCAACCTTCTGTCGTATCATATTTTAAAAATCCACACAAAGAATCACAGACTTAAATATAAGAGCTAAAACAAAAAAACTCTTGGTAGAAAGCACAAGAAAAAAATGCCATGACCTTGGTTTATACTGATTTCTTAGATTACAAAAGCATATGCCATTAAAAAAAGTTTAACTGAACTTCATCAAAATTAAAATCTATTTGCTTTAAGAAATACTGTTAAGAAAGTAAAAGAAGGGACACCTGGGTGGCTCAGTGGGTTGGGCCACTGCCTTCGGCTCAGGTCATGATCCCAGCGTCCTGGGATCGAGTCCCACATCGGGCTCTCTGCT
>RCUC01124478.1:0-88316 GCA_003697995.1 Taxidea taxus jeffersonii | reverse complement strand
ACACACACACACACACACACACACACACACACATACACACACACACAGAGTTTGAGCTTGGGATGAACAGAGAAAGGTAAGACTGAGAAATTTTCTGATTTGTTTGAGTATGCTCTCTATCCATCTGTGCTCTTCTTCTTCATTAAAAAAAAGCACCAATATATAAACGATGTAACCACTAGATGAAAATTAACAAATTTAATAAATGCATATCTCAGTGTAAACTCCATTAGCATGGACATATTCTGAGCTAAGTGGGATTCTCTGCATTTTTTGCCCAGGGTTTCATACCGAATATCAATATTTTGGAACACTTCTTGGAAAATTGTACAGTAGCAAATCTGCTCCAATAATTTTTAGAAAATTTGTATTTCTATACAATTTTAATGTCTTCCTCTGGTCCTCTAGGTCCCGGATGAGCAAGCTGTAGTCTCAGGGGCCTGGCTTACCCCCACCACTCCCTCTCCTGGCCTTCTCTGCAGGCACACTGGCTTTCTGCATTTCTAACTCACCAAACTGGCCCCCATCTCAGGTTCTCTGCAACCGCTGCCCACCTTGCCTGCACCCCTTTGCCCTCAGACCTTCGCAGGGCCAGTCCTTCCTCCGTATGTTATTGCCTCCTCAGGCAGCCCTCCCTGCACACACTTTCTAACACGGTGCTGTCCAGTGGACATACAGGGGAGATAGATGTGGGCCATACATGTAACTGTAAATATTCTTTAAAAAAAATTCTGGAGCACCTGGGTGGCTCAGTGGGTTAAAGCCTCTGCCTTCCACTTGGGTCATGATCCCAGTGTTCTGGGATCGAGCCCCGCATCAGGCTCTCTGCTCAGCCTGACTTCCCCGCCTCTCTCTCTCTACTTGTGATTTCTGTCTGTCAAATAAATAAACAAAATCTTTAAAAAAAATAAAAAATAAATTAAAAAATTTCTTTTATTTATCGAGAGAAAGAGAGAGTACCCGCGTGGGCGAGGAGGGGGAGGGGTAGAGGCAGAGGGAGACTCTTAAGCAGGCTCCATGTTGAGCGCAGAGGCCAGACATGGGGCTCCATTCCATGACCCTGAGATCATGACCTGAGCTGATCACTTAACAAACTGAGCCACTCAGGTGCCCCAATAAATGTAAATATTCTAGTAGCCACATAAAATTTTTAAAAGAAATTAATTGTAATATTTTGACTTAGTCCAATATATTTAAAGCATCATTTCAACATACAATAAGTGTACAAAAGTTAATGAGATATTTTACTTTTTTTTTTTCCTTATACTGAGTCTTTGAAATTGCCATCTCTCTTACATGGCATTTTAATTTGGACTAGCTGAATTCTCAGGAGCCCCATGTGACTAGTAACTGCTCTACTAGACAGCATCGACCCAAGTGAACCCCCACCTCCACTCACTCTCATCACATGACCCCTGATGGATCATTATCATAACACTTATTGGTGTTTGGAATGGTCTTGTTTATTTATGTGCATATTGTCTTTCGTCCCACCCTCTACCCTCCCATCCTCTATCTACCCCTGTCCTGAAATGAAAAGTCTAAAGGACTAGGAGCTTCAGCTTGTTTTTTTGTTGTTGTATCCACAGAGCTTGACGTATGGCCAGTTTTCAATAAATGTTTACTGAAAATTAAATGAATAAGAAACCAGTGTTTTGTTAAAACAATGCATCTGTGTGTGGTTTTTGCTTCTAAAAAGTCTTCCCTCTCTCATGCTGTGTTTCAGATAGATGGAGTAATTACAGCCACACATGTGCTCCTCTCCTCCCGCGTCTTCATCCATGTCCTGCTGTAACTGTTCTTGCGTGGTCTGTATCCCACTATATAGGGCTTCATCACAAAGACAAAGCACTTCCGCCCCACCTTTAAACTATTTTCAAGTTAGCCTTCAACTCACAGTAAGCAGAGAAAAGAAGGCCAACATCTGGACTTTTTTCTTCTTTCCCTTTCTAGCCATTACAGGATTATGCCAAAGGGTGGTCAGGCTGTAACTTGTATTTATTGTACTGTAAGCCAATGGAAGGAAAACAGGATCTGTGATCAGTTGCAGGCCTTGGAAACTGCCTGGAGGCCTGGGATTTCCCTCCATTGTTGCTCTAGAGGTGACCCAGTCTTGCCTGCCACTGGAGCCCTGTGTGACAGTGGTTAAAGGTTCCAGATTTGCCTGCGCTCATTTCCCCGATCTGTAAAAGGACAATCGCAATTATTTCTTATTTCCAGAAGAAGACACAGAGAAAATAACCACAGTATATCTTATGCCCAGTAAGAAACATTGCTGCTGGTCATACAAAGCAGTGGGCATTGACTCAGTACTTAATGTTTTGTTCTAAATGCAGGTATCGCAATAAACAAATGTTCGTCTTCGAGGGTGGGTCAGTATTACTGGCAAGCAGAAAAAGTAGGTGGGGTTTTAAAAGAGCTCCTACTGTTTCTACAGCTAGGGGAGTTTGTAGAAAAAGTTTCTGCAGGCTTGCTTTGGCATTTAATTACGTTAGCATAGGGCTGCTCCTGGATGAAGCAGAGGGAAGAGAAAGCTGACCTGATTTGGTCATCCCCTCCCTATCTTCTCTGCTTTCCCTCACCCGGGGTGTCTTTGGAATTACACTCCATTACAAACTTGGTTCTGGATTAGCTGCAAATCCAACAGAAGAGTTGTAAAATTAAAGAATGCTGAGTTTTTGATTCAGAATTCATTCATTCATTAAAAAAAAAGTATCGTGCACCTGCCATGCATACAAAAAATGGAAATGCAAACATAAATGTTTATGGGGGTGGGCTACCGTTTTAGCAGATGACACATTCATTAAGCAACAATTTCTGTGATTAAATTTTTCAATTACAATCATAGTAAGAGCCTTGAAGGAGAAGAACCAGGTGGTGTGAGAAGATTGGAGTCCTGACTTCGTCCATTCTGTCAAGGTGACCTTTCAGCTCAGTTCTGAAATACAGGTAGGGTTTAGTGCATGAAGGGGTTTGGGGAACGTTTTAGGCAGAGGAAGCAGCAGGTATCACTGCGCTGAGGCAGGAGGAACCTGGTGTGGTCAAGAGCAGTGAGGAAGGGGGTGGTGGACCCAGAGGGCTTCCCAGTGAGGGACTAAGAAAGCACCAGGACCCACGGCCCGCCTAGGGTCTCCCTGACTATTACTGACTGAATGTTCCTCTCTGTTCATTTACCTGATAGTTCCATATTTAACACCAACATGATATGTGAATCCTCCCAAACTTGTGACTTTCTCGGAGGCCATTAGTGGATAGACCCATTTCTCTGTTCCTGTCTGGAAGATCCCGGTGTTGAGTCATCTGCTGTAGCAGGCAAGGAGCAGCATGGGGCGGAAAGCATTCCCTCGTGTTTGCTTTGGGAGACCACTAGGACCATGGTGAACACCTACGCCCATTGCTACCTAACGTGTTGAACGAGGACTGAGCAGATGTGGCTACTACCTGGGTCGGAGGCCTTGGCCTCTCTCATCTTCACTGAGCATTACAAAAGCAAACAGCACTTAGTTTATTATGTGTGATTTAATCCACTCTGAATTAAACCAGGAAGCATTACTAATCTGTCTTAATGAAGCTGTGACAGTCACATGATGATGGCTAAAAAAAAAAAAAGGTCATTTGAGAGGACACTTCTCTAAAGCTGGTACCAGGAATCAAAAAATGTCATTTTCCACTCTCTTTAAGGATTGCTTTAACCTGGAATGACAGCTGAGAAGAGACCCTAGAGATGCTGTTGTACGGACCATTGTAGTTGGAGAGTTGTTACTGCTCTTAATAGGAAGACAAGGCACCTTCCTCCTGAATGAAGTCAGATGCAATCTCATCAGGTTCATGCTAAACTTCTGGCGGCTAGGTCTCCAACCCATGATAAATAATGATACCTCTGGGGAACACAGGAAAACAAGACAAGGCTACTCATTACTACAAATTGGTCACGGACTGCGTGGTATTAACCTCATGCTGCTCGTGTCTTTCTGATTGCTGCAGGTGGAAGTCTCACGCTTGCCACGAGTCATATCAGAAAATTAGCAGATGTCACCAGTGCCAATCTGCTGATGCTTAAAAATGGAACGAGTGAATCAGCAAACTATTTAGGAAGGTAAAGCTGTGCCAATCATTCTGTCATCAAAAGCCCTGTACGGACAGTGTGGTCTGTGTGTCATCAGCATTCCTCAGCACGACCACGAGAAAGAAAAGGGAAGCTTATAGTTCAAGCATAACTATGACCATTGACTGCATTTATAAATACCATGTTATGGAGGTATAAACAAATTTCAAAGCAATATTTAAAGTGAGTCACTCGGGCAATGCTTCCCTGTTACTCTCATCGTGGGTTATTCAGCAAATGGCACTGTTGAAAGTGAGGTAGGATCTCTTTTTCTGGAAGCACACACTAAAAATAGAATACAAATATGCATGAGTATAAGAAACATGCAATGAATAAATATGCATGAAACCAATAGAGAAAATCCAAACACAGGCACAGTTAAAATTAGAAAGGATGGCTTGATTTAGGGGAAGTTAATGGCCATACTCTCCATGTGACAGGCACTGTGCTGGGTGCTTTGGAGCCCTACTACACAGATACTTCAGAGCAACCCTGTAGAGCTGTACCATCATCTCCATCTTTTTGAGGGACTTGGGAGAGTGGAGGAGTTTGCGTAGCAAGCAGCAGGCTCAGATGTGGAGACAGGTCTGTCTGACTCTATCATGGACCCTTGTTGATATTGATCCTCCAGCATCTCTCTCCTCTTGTATCAGCATCCCTCTTTCCTTTGGGGCATTTGGCTTCTCCTCCATTGTAGGTAGTTCCAGAAGGAGCCTTTGGCCAGAATCTTTCTGTGGCAAGGATCTGAAGGGAAGGTCTTCTAGGATCTAAGGCTGGTCAACTAGACTTTCTCTCTTCAATAGTGAGGTGAGGAGGGAAGAAACTGTCCCTGCCAGCAGTCCCTGTCCTGGTTCCTGTCCCACCTCTACACCTGCTTCTCTAGACTTCCATCAGTCTGATGTGTTGTGCTCACCGGTATCCATATAATAAGTTGAACCAGAGCTGTATTTCAAATACTGAAATAATTCCACAAGTAAAAGATTAGGTAGATGTCCTTTTCTTTTTCTTTTTTTAAAATATTTTATTTTTTTATTTGGCAGACAGAGATCACAAGTAGGCAGAGCAGCACGAAGAAAGAGAGGGGGAAGCAGGCTCCCTGCTAAGCAGAGAGCCCGATATGGGGCTCGATCCCAGGACCCTGGGATCATGACCTGAGCTGAAGGCAGAGGCTTTAACCCACTGAGCCACCCAGGTGCCCCGGTAGATGTCCTTTTCATAAATAGAACAATATGCAGATCAAAACAACATTGACCTTTACTTTCATTGGGGTCCTTATTAATACATGAATTCAATGTATGGACTTTGTAACATCTATGTAATAATAGCTCATCTTCTAGGTAGATTAGAATTGTTTTCTTACACTATCGTTTGCACTGTTTTCTAGCAAGACCCCTTCCCTTTGTAAATCAAAAGTAAACTCCAGCTGTTGTGTTCAGATTAGGCCAATTCAGAACTTGGCCAATTCAGAATTAGGCCAGTTCAGTAACTGCTCTTACACCAGTCCTTATCAGGTGCCATGAGCTATGCTAAACTCTTCACAAAGAGTAATTGTGTGTAGTAAATGTTATTATTTCCATCTCACACATGAAGAAGCCAAGACTTGGAGAAGCTAAGTGACTTTCAAATAGTAACATATCTAAGAAACCATGAAACAGATCCTTGAACCTGGCCTGTCCGAGGCCAGTGCTTCACATACTCCTACGAGGTTAGTCTGCTCCAGTGCTCTATGGAAAGCTGGCATTCCTGCTCCTCACCTGAACACTTAAAGGTGGCCTTCATTGTCTCCTAGTCACAGACCAGAAAATTGGGAATAAGAGAAGTGGAGTGCCTCTCTGCGGTTCACAAAGATAAGAACTGATTCAGTTTGCCTTAGAGAGGTCTCTGCCACTCTAAACAATATTGAAAATTAGTCACTTGAGCAATGCTTCCCTGTTACTGTCACTGAGCTGCCTTTCATGGCAGGTTTCATGGTATGCAGATTAAGTAAAAAGCACAGTCATAGCATGATTTTAAAATGATTCCAATTCTCCAAGTGCATTGCATGCTTCCAAGAACCAGCACACTTCTACGAACCAGCTGGATTCTTTTAAACCAGTAGGGCTCTATAGTGGATAGATTAATCTATTTGTGCTGAGTCACTGGAGCCAACCCATTAAAACATCAGTCTTCATCTAGTCATCTTTGGCAAAATACAGAATTGTGGAGTGTAAAGGGTACTAAGAGATGACTTAGTCTATTTTTTTTTTTTTTTAAACCCAGTGGGGAATTAAAGGACCAAACAGGTTGGGAGACTTGCCCCAGGGACCAGAGTTTCTGAGTTGCAAGCTGGGAAAACAAGGGTGCTGGTTTCTAGATTCTCAGATGAGTGTTCTTTCCACAACAATGTATTTCCTCCCCTGGGTACTATTTAAAGTTATAGCACAAACTAACTTAAGAACAAGTCAGTAGCCTGATCAGCTAATCAAGTTTCCTCAAGTTTCAGTTCTTTAAAAAGCACTTTTTATGCAAGGGCATTTGTCTCCAGAGCAGATTCTAAGTCTACAGATGAGATGATTTTTAGGGTTGCCTCGTTTGGAGCATGACTGCTTCATGGTTAATGGAATTTTAGCAGATGATAAGATAGCGTGTTGGTGGTGGTGGGAAGACACGCGGCTGCCCACTCATGCTTCTACCTCTCAGCATTCTCTCATTTACAAGGTATTCCCCTGGTGCTCAACTCACTAAGCAATCCATCGCCCCCTCTTCCCTCCCTCCTCCTGCTCAATAACCTTGAGGAGACTTTGACTGGCAGCTTGCTTCAGTGTTCCCACACAGTATGTGGAGCTCCCACTTCCACCCCTAAAATACACTTCCTCAGCCCCTGTGTTCCATAGATCTTATTTCCCATTTGGCTTGCTCACATTGCGATGGGAGTTTCGTCAGTCCCTAAAGGACCCTGTCTTTGTTCTTTTCCTTGTATAACATATGGCACTGTGACAATCAAAAGCTGAGGATGAAGGGAAAGTAGCATGACATGAGGCCAGAAGACAGACTCAGCATCAAAATTCAGTCTTTTTATTAAAAAAAAAAATGCAATGCTGTTAAATATATCAGGTGAAAGGAAAGAAAGACTGCATGCCATTTTCTTTCTCCAGAGCATTTCTTCCAAAGTGGGAGCACTGTGAAGTGCAGCGTGTAACCTGCTGCAGGATGGATGGGGACTTGGACTGACCAGATGAGGCTGTGTGGGTTCCTTAGACCAGTGACACAGGTGCAGCAGCTGGATGGGGAGCTCCCCAGGTAAGAGTCCACTGGCGAGGATTTGCTGATGCCGTAAAATAGACTGTTCCAAGTGTCTAGCCTTGCATTCTTCTCCCTCCTTCTCTGCCCAGTTCTGATGAACACCCAGTCCTTTGTTCTGGCTCTTCCTCCCCACTGTTCTCAACCACCATACAGGAAATACAGTGGTTAGATGGCACTGGCCTGCCCCTGGGTAGGATGGCCTCAGGCTTTAAGCCCAGCCTGCGAGAAGCTTAGAATTGGAATTTTGGGATGATGACTTTTGCCCAGATGCTTCCCAATAGCATTCACTAGGGACTGGACACAACTGATTTGCAACTTAGCTCCGGGATCGAAAGTTACTCGGTTTTCCATATTGACATTGGATCTCAGGGCCCGTGTTGAGCCAAGAATTCTGAAACTGGGTGTGGGGGCTAACTTGGTTCTCCAAGGCCTTCTAAGGACCTTGGAGCTGGGAGCTCAACTTCAAAGGGTAGCCCCTGGAGGAGCCCAAGTTCAGTGGTGAGAGAGGAGGCCATGCTTGTCATGCCAGTTGATGCAGGACTGATTGTTAAGTGTCCAGATGTTTTCTTTCTCAATGCCTGGAGGAAAGAGCCTGTGAGATCAGGTTACAGACAAGAGTAAAGGAACTCGTCCAAGTTCACATAGCAAGGGAATAGCAAAGATGCAGATGATGCCATATTCAAGCTTCTCTCATGACAGTACATTCGTTCCATGGATTTCCAAAAATAAGTATAAATAAGCCAACTCTGTTCTCAACATGAAAATATTAACCTTTTCACATGAATAGGCCTTGTATCCCCAGTTAGATTCCTGTCAGGTACTAAATCTAATATTGTGTTCTATTGTTGCAAACAAGAAGTACTTTCTGAATAAATCCTGATTATTATAACGGCGAAGTGATTTCAAGGATATGTTTTTAGCGCTGTCCACCTTGTAACTTTTTCTCCATTTTTCTACTTCAAAAAATTACCATGCCAATACCTGCTCATTGCAAAAAGACATGGTATGTAAAATAATTGCCTCCCTATCTCAGCTCCACTCCATTTGTTCAAAATAATCAATATTGTTCGTTAAGCAGTCTTCCACATCTATTTCCATGTTCATCCAAGCGTAGTCAGATGTACGGAGAGATACATAGTCTTCTGCTTTCTTATTTTTAAAGCAAGAAAAATAGCATTGTTATCCCATATGCAGTCTTCTGTGGCTTTGTTTACTCCCTGTGATGTATATCACACATATTTTCCCAAGTCAGTAAATATAAGTTTATCCATTCCTGCTAAGAGAATTCTTTTAGCTACTAGGTGCATAATAGTTCCTCTAATGAGTGAATCAAAATTTACTCAATTACTCCCATATTCATAGATGTTCAAGTTCCCACGGTCTTCTAAATAACTTCTGGTTTGATCAGCATGCTGTGTGGCCTCTTCACACCTCCATGCCTGCTTTTACACCTGGGGTCAATTCATTGTCCAAAATATGGTCATTTACTCTTTGGGCAAATGCCCAAACTCTAGGGAATTTGTTTTCTGTGAATTAAAATCACCACATTAAGATATCTCTTCTATTCCGTAACTAAGGTTAGAGATCGCTCTTTTCCATACACTGTGATCTTTTAGGTAATGTGTAGTATACAGAGTATGTGATCTTTAGAAAATGGAAAATTCAGAGTTTACAAAGGAATCTTACATCTTGTGTGATCATTTCATGTGTTTGGAGTATATGATTTCCATTCCACTTCACTTGCAACAACAACAAGGATTTGAGGCTGCTTTTTGGTTTTCTTGGCTTTTCAGAACTGTTAAGCTGTCAAAAAACGTTAAGCTCTGTGAGAAAGAAACTAAGCTCAAGTTTTCCTAGTTCTCTAATGTATCCCTAGCACAGATCATAGTGTCTGATGTGCATAGCAGGGGCTGTATCTATATTAGTCGAGTGAATGAAAATCCACTCAGAAATTTCACATAGTCTGAAACTCACTGTGTTCAGGAAAAATTCATGTCCTAACTCACGTTGTAGTTCTCCTCTTCTGAATGACAACAGGAGTCTTAGCTGCCTGAGCGCAATTAACCCCTGACTCAACTGGAAGTCTCCTGGGGACTGACCATGAGTGAGCCAGAAGCAGAGGCACACATTCAGATTCCAGCTGAGAATACAACTTCCAGAAAAATCTAGAGGGATAAATGGTTTAAAAGCTGAAGCTCTCAAGGTATCATTAGTCTCAAGGCCATAAACATATGCTTCTGTTGGTTAAATCAAGCATAATATAGTAGAGTACTATGCTGCCATTAAAAATGATATGTGAGAACATGGAGTGGCATGGGCAAACAGGATATACAGTTTCGTGGAGAGTATGGTCCCATTTTTGTTAACAGGAAGTAAGTAGGTGTCTAGTGTAAAGGTATAAAACCAGAGGATATATGCTAAAATGTTAATGATATTTCTAGATGGAAGTGATGCAAGTTCTAAGAAGTTTTTCTTCTCTTTGCTTATTTTTCTGTCAAAAAATTTGTAAAAGAAAAACAAGCCCTGGAAAAAAACTGTTGCTGCATCACTCTTATTTGCCATCTTATGAAATCATAGGAGTTGTTTTCTTTTACCTAAAATGCTTTTGACAAAATAATGCTTTGGAAAGAAAGAGGGAGGAGTGATTTATGTCCTCAAATCCGGAGGACTGGCAAGTAAGATTCTGATTACTAAAGGAAATGGTAAACAGGCCAGGTAAAATTTCCCTCCACAGAAGTGTTGATAACTGTGATCTAACTTGTTATTATGCTGATAAGTTCTAGTTGCAGAAAAATAGGTGTCATTAGAAGAGTTTTTTACAGTTGTAAAGTAGTTTCCTTCAAAAACTGACATGTTTTGGGGAGAAATATCTTACTTGCTTAGAAATCTCCCACTGGCACAAAGGAGTGCTATGCAGAGTCCGCAGATATATTTTGCAGTGATTTGAGATTACATGTGTCTCAAATGGGACAGTATACTTGATGCCAAGTGGCTTTCCCCGGACCAGCCACCAGGTCCTTGTGTTGCTTCAGGATCCACAGTCCTCACAGTTTGCACGAGTAACCAAACCTTGAGTTGTTCCTTTCTTCCTGATCCTTATGTGCTGGGAAATGTTATATCCTGGAACATCTGGTTTGGCTTTAAGTGTTAGATTAGCCCTAAATGGTGACACTTTATTGGAGAGGGCAGGAGAGCAGCTAGGAAGAATGTTCTGTGCTTCTGCAGCTCTTGTTTCGGAGACCAAATGCAGTTAAAGGCTTGGTGAAAATCCTTGCCTCTGGTCTAGTCCTGGCACACGGACATAGCACAGTTCTGGCATAGGAAATGTTCCCAATCAGTATTTGTTAAATGAATACATTTGCTGTAGAAATGTCCCATATAACATCACATTGCCAATTCAGACTTCTAGTCTCCCCTAGCCCTTTTGCTTCATGCGAATGCACTAAAATTGAGCCTCTTCTTTGGGTGATTCCTGGAGAATTCTGCCTAGAAAGGTCTCAAGTTTTTCTTGATCTCTAGGAAAGTGCCCATGGGTTTTATCTCCTTAATTCTGTTAGCAAAATAAAAATGAACTAACCCAAGTCAACACAACACACATGCACATGAACTTTTGCAGTTAAACAGTCTGCCAACATTATAATCCTTGTAAAAAGGCACACACACACACACAACATTAAGTAGCGCTTAGACATAAATAGCAGACCTCTTGAGTCTGTAATAATCTCTCAGTTTATTGGGAGATTTTTATAATGTCTGAACTCACTAAAATAATTCTCTTTGTTCTCCTCCTCCTCCTCTACTTTCTCACTCTTTCAAAACAACTAATAAAGAGAACTATACTTAGAGAAGCTGGGTAAAGGAGACAAGTAGAAAGGTTCTATTATTAAGTATCTGTTGTATGCCAAGCATCATGCCAGGCATTTTACATATAATGTTTCTCTTAATCCTAACAAAACCCTTTACTAAAAAAACCCTTTAGTAACACTATTTTATGCCTCAGGGAGCAGAATAAGAGAGGAGAGGAGACTTACATAAACTCAATCAGCTAATAAATGAGCTAGCCAGGGACCCAAGCCCTTTCATCTTAAAAGCTTGAAGTCTTCACTACGCACTGCCAACGTTGTAGACATCTTCCAGCTCCCTAAGTGTGGTCTCCTTGGAAGATTCTTGGTGACTCAAAAGGCTCAGCGTAAAAGTCATTTAACCGGTGCTTTCCTTAGCCTCCTCCTCCTCTCTGTCCATGGTGTCTAATTTTGAGCAAGTGGCCCCGGAGCTTGAGCAATAAAATCCTGTGGTATGGGAGGCCACATGGGTTGACTCAACCCTTGTCTGGGTCAGTGTCTCACTTGGTTCCCTTCTTCTTTTCACTTTTAGGTCCCAGCCTGTGTCAGTGTCCTTTGCATAAGGAACGGGTGGCCTCCCACGCTCCCACAGGATGATAGTGTACGGTGTTTATGGTAGTTCATCTTGCGATGTACAGTACATTTTTTATGGCACAAAGGATCAGCAGGAACTTGAGTTTTGTACATAGAGGAGAAAGATCCCTCCCGCAAGAGCTGGCACACTCTGGGCATTTCCTTTAGCCTGGTGGCATTTTTATGTGTGTTCCTAACAGATGTCCTAGGTTTAAATAACTTGTTTATTTTTCAGTTAAACTTCCTAATTGTTCTTCTAGTACAAGTGAATCTGGATGAGATGATGATGTCAGGAGTACATCAGGCTATTCTTTTATGTCCCCCTTTTTGCAAACATATTATGAACTTTTACTCATCTATTTAATGAGGAGCTAAGACAGATGGTGGTACTTACTGATATATTCATTGGGTATCTGCAAAAATATACAGTCTTTCTGATTTTTATGTTCCTGATATTCAGAGGCTCCACAATCTAAAAAGGGAAATGCAACTTCTTTCATGGCTCATGATCATCCTCATCTTCATCTTGTTTTAGTCAAACAAACTGTGGACCTCAGGGTCATTCTTTCATGGGTATGGAGGGTGCAGTCCTATTTTTTCTATCATATCCACATTTACATATGGATATTACAGAACTGATATTGTGCAGCATACGCTCTTCTGTATCTTACATTATTCACTTAAATACTTTTTTTTTAAAAAAATGGAATGCTTCATGAATTTGTTTGTCATCTTTGCACAGGAGCCGTACTAATCCTGTCTGTATTGTTCCAATTTTAGTATATGTGCTAGAGAAACAAGCACCTCAATACATTTTATAACTATTTCCCCCAACTCAATATTTTCCCTAAGCACAATTCTTCTAGGTTGTGTACTCTTCCTTTTCAGGATATGACAATTTATTTAACGAATCCCCTATTGTTAGAAATTCTGTTTGTTTCCAATTCTCCTCATTATAAAAAAAATGCTATAGCTAAATTTTTGTGTGTGGATTGTTTTACATAACCATTCTGATTATAAATTTTTATAAGTATGGAATTTCTGGGTAAGGGGTCCACACTTTTGAGATTCTGAGATATTGTGAAAAGTGTGATTATGTCAGTTTTTACTCTCCCCACCAGTTTTATTTCCTTGCCATCCATGTTGACCTTGTATCTGAGCACATGATTTGGGCTCATTTCGAAGCTGGGAACATTTTGTGCTCATTTTCTCCACTCTGCTGAACACCTACTTCTGTAACTTCCCCAAAACAAGCTTTTGTGGAGTCATAATGACTATGTGTCTTTCATTTCATTACTAAATATCTGTACTGAAAGTTAGATGATCCATCAGTGTCAAATGAATTGTTTACAGCTCTTTGGGAAGCCTAGTAACATGCCAGAGAGATTCTGTGGTTGTTTGTAGATAAGTTTTCTCCTCCAAATAATTTTATTTGGATTTAGCATGAATGCTGTACTCTTCTTCAGATAAAGTGGATTAAACAAGACATACAGTATTATGTTTTGGGATACACACACACACACACACGCGCGTGCGCGCACGCATGAATACATACACTCAGGATTCATCAGTAATGGCTTCAGACTTGTTTTTTTCATCAGGAAATATGTTGTATCAATCTTACTAAATCCATCCATCAGCTGGGATGCCTCTGCCTTTAAGTACAATACCAAGTCATTTCTTTGTACTGGAATTCTTGTCTCTTCTTTATTTCTTGGCCAGGTTAAAGAAATTCAGATAATATTGGTACTGGGAATGTAGTTAGACAAGTGTACCCAGGCACCGGGTTACTATAAAAACATAGGTGTTTGGCATCCCACTAAAAAAATAAGTCTTCTCATTTGGTACATACACAATGTTCTGAATGGCTATTATGATTAATTAACTTTTCCAAGTTGATGTAGGAAGTTTTACTAGCTCTTAGAAAACTAACTCTGACTAGCTTTTAATCTGATCACATACAGAGAACAAGTCAAGTGAAAATGGAAAAAGCCAAGCAACTAATCTCTTAAGGAGCCATAGTAATTTTTTTTTTTTTAAGGCATCTTGATCTAGTCAGTACGTTGTTACCTCTCTTCCTGAATGGGATATTATTCTGTACAGAAATTATGAATATACATTTGAATATTAACTTTTCAAGTGCTCTATTTGCTACTGTTTGTTCATCTGGTTCAATCTCTGCTACAAATAATCCTTTTCTGAACTCTTTCTGGAGGTCTGGCTTGGGAGTTCTTCACCTTTAGCTATGCCATTGTGTTAGGGGAGAACCTAACCTCACAGAACCTGACTTTTCAGTCAGTTAAAAGCTCAGTTCTACCTATGCAATGGGGTTTAATGCTAGTGCTAGTGGACTGAGGGGGGAGTTTCACAAAGATAAACACTTCAATTTTGTAAGCATGAACCAACAGTACGTTTGTTATCCAATTCTCACCACACTGCTGCAACTATTTGACAGATGGTAAAATAGGCTTAATGAGGCTAAGTCTCTAACTCAAGGTCATGCAGCTGGGAGGTAGCAATTGGGATATTCCAGTCCGGCTCCTTGTAACTCCAAAGCTGCGTCCATTCCACCATAGGACACTTCTGAACCTTTTCTCACATCCGTTTATGCTGTTGTTCTATGAGATGCCATGGAAGAAATCTCGGGTAAACAAGAGAATGCAGAGCTCTGCCAGCATAGTCATTTCACACTAAGCTTCTGGAAATACTTCCTTGCCAAGAAGTGGCAGCCTTCAGCAGCACACCTGATTCTCCCCCTTTCAAACCAAATTTGAAGAAGGAGGAGAGCCTGAATGTAGGGTAATTTTGCTTTTCATTCCACACAGGTGCTTTTTGCCAGTATTCCTTACGTACAAGGCATAGAAAAGTGAGAAACTAGAGGGAAATTAAAAATAGCACAAACATTCATGCTCACATATATGTACCTCCTCAGCACACACGGAAAACACATTTGTCTTGTGTGGCACCATCAGTGGTCTCAAGGACGATGAATAAAAGTGGTCTGTTTTTAAATTCAGACACTCTAAAATCTACCCGTGGCTTCGTAGGAATGTCGGAAACATGATGTGTCCTTGTGGGTTGAACAATGGCAAAAACATACAGGCATTCAGAAGAGTATTTCTTTAGCCACTCTTTTTAAAATTCTGGGCAAAGTGCTCATTTTTCTATATTTTAAAATAGTTTGGGGAAGCATTACAAAGACTATTTTTAAGTTAAATATTTACTGTCAGGAATATATTTCTTGTAACTGCTGGTACTCTCTTGCCTGTCCCCAGCAAGAGAGATATCAGATACAGCACTTCCTAAGCGGGTCCTGATGGGCTAGAATACTCCAAGTTTTCCTGAGATAACAGTGTTTATTTACTCTGTGCTAAGCATAGGGCTAAATACTTTCATTTTCACACAATACCCCTTTCAGACAGATAATATTATTGCACTCAAGTTTCAGGTGAGGCAACTGAGACCCAAAGGAGGGTAAGGGTCTTGCTCACTAATGTGGAAGGGAAATAGTGGAACTGGGGTTCGAACTGGGGTGGTGGGAGGGTCAGCATCCAGGTACTTAAATGTCAGGCTACACAGCTCAGGGATGGCCAGGCTACTAGTTGGGAAGTTGATTTTTCAGTGAATAGTGGTTTAAAGTGACAGAAAGGTTCTAACCAAGGCTTTATAGATCGCCTTCAGCAATATATTGAGAGCACAGTGACCAAAGGAATAAAAAAGAAGAACCCTGCTTAGGATCCAGCCCTGAGCTGAGGACAGCAAACTCCTAAAGACCTACTAGGATTGAGAGGCCCTCTGAGGAATTATTTCTGGCACACAGCCAAGGGAGAAGATGGGGGAAAAAAAAGTTTCTAGCTGGAAAATTACTTCAGGCTTCCTGAAAGGTTCACATTGTGAGAAGGATGACTTTTGGACACCATTCTGTCCTTGGAGTCCATGCCTAGGGTTTCAAATGATTCTTGACTTTGGCTTCTGGCAGAGGCAAAGCCGAGCAGCAAACTTTCTTTCCCTCCAGCAGGGATCTTTCCCACGCACCGTATTGCCATATGGGGGCACACCCATGTGGCGCTCCAGGGCTTTTCCCTTTAAAAACAAGTAGGGGTTCACAGTTCCTTGGTCTTGCCTGGCCTGTCCCCTGGGTGGGGCTGTTTGCTTCTCAAAGCAAAATGTCTGCTATCTTTAGGAAGCTCATCTCAGGCAGGCAAAGCTCCTTTACTTAGAGGCTGATCATTAAGGCCATAATTGGATCAGGTCTGTGTGCCAGTCACCCTGACATATTTATGGGGTGTGGTTTTCCCAGGTCTGTCCCCTTCCATTGTCCAGGTCACAGGGAAAGTAGGAGAAAAGGAGATTACCTTTTGGGGTATTGCTTAGTGGTGATTGGCCCACCTGTACATTTTAGCATCGGCTAGGACATGGAGTCTTTACCAAAAAAAAAAAGAAAGAAAGAAAGAAAAGAAAAAAGTAGAATTTGTGTGAGGATCAAAGTAGAATTTGTGTGGGGATCAAGTACAGTCAATCCTTTCTGGTTTGCTATTTCTTCTGTGCTAATTTGAGGATTCTCTGGATTATGTATGTGCTTTTTTTTTTTAAATTTTGTTTTAATTTAAGGTTTGTTTGTTTCAGTTTGTGGCTATTTTTAATTTTACTGTTTTATTGGTTCTTTCATAGGATTATTTTTACTTAGGGGAATCACCATGGACAAAGAAGATTCTTTATAATAAGTGTTGTGTCGGGATTAGTAAAACTCAGAAAACTTGACCTAGATCCTACCTACTCCCAGTCACAGTGTGGTGGGACCCAGGATGAGTCACATAACTTTTGCATTTGTAAAAAGTATTGTGTCATATCGATTATTTCCAAGCATGTCTTGGAAATCCCAGTTACCTGGGAAGTGTTTTTAAAATGAGATGCCTGTTATAGAGTGGAGGTGGGGGCGGTGGGAAGGTGGAGGTTTTGGAAGATGATGGAATTATTCTATATCTCAATTATGATTATGGTTACATGGCCGCATGTGTTTATCAAATTCTGAGAATGACACACTAAGAAGCATGAATTTTACACTCTGCGGGCTATTTTTATTTTAAAGTTTAAAAATAAACTCTTAAATTCCCTCAGTGTTGACATATTTAAAAACAATGCTTGGGCCCCACCCTGAGTTACCTCTTCCACTAACCAGCTCTGTGCTTGTGAATCTAATGGGAACCAACAGACTTGTGCTGCCGTAATGACCCCAGGTTCAGGTGTTTGTCAGCTGTAGTCGTGACGTCAAGAGTAACCCAGCGACAGAGAGCAGCACGGGCGCCTACAGCCCTAGCATGTCTGGACAGGCCACTTAAATCACATGGGTAATGGAGGAAAAACATGTGGCTAAGCTCTGTTTAATACTCAATTAGAGCATCCTTTGTGATCACTGAGCGGATAATGTGAGAACAGCCAACTTCCGATCCCATATTAGAAGTCAGTGTCAAGATAGAGGGTCTTGAACTGAGACCTGTACATTAATGAAAACCATTGATTTTTTCAGACCATTCAAAGAAACAATGCTCTGGGATGAGTCTGACACCAATCACAGGGCAGTAAGTGTCCAGAAGAAAAAAGGATCACCAAGTTGAACGATGTGGATTTTAAGAGAGAAGAGAATGTATCATTGGGGCCAACTGATATTTTAAGCCCCATGTCAGCCTCTGAGAGGATTCCACCCTAATATTAAAAAAAAAAAGATATATGAAACCCTCTGAATTAAAAGTGTTTACTGATAGCATTGGGAATACGCTAGACTACGAGTAGGAAAATGAAATGTTGAAAATATTTTGCCTTGTTTAAAAGTCATGAAGAATGTTGTAGGTATATTTTAGAATGTGTCTTATCCAAAGCACACTTCCTTAGGACCCTCCCTCACCAGCAGACGAATCTGAAGCCGAGGGCTTAAGTGACTACAGTTCGAGAGTGTAGCCTGGCTATTGCTAATGGGACTCTGGCAGGCACCAAGGTCAGCTTGATGGGGGATACTAAATATGGTACCCCAAGATGGGGAAAACTGGGTCATAAGATGGCAGAGGAAGGGGGCTGCAGCTGTGGATGGCCAGCAAAAGCCATGGGCAAATCCGGAATCAGAAGGAAGCAGTTAACTTCTGTTGTTACTACAAGTAGTAACAACAGCAGCAGCAACAATAACAATCATAGCTAATGCTTGGGAAATGCTTCTGTCCCAAGCATCAGACTCATCCTAGCCACTGGGAAATATCACTGTCCTGATAATTAAACCAAGATGAATATGATCGCTTTCCTAGGGTCATGAAGCTGGTGAGTGGCACAGCTGGGAGGCATCCCAGGTAAGGCAAGTTGATGAAATCTCCAGGAGTGCTCTTCTGCCTCTTAGGAAGCCCAGGGGGCAGCTGCAGTGAGGAGAATGGGAGGGATGTCTGGGAACAGCTGACCCATGAGGCACAGGGGAGCAAGGAGAAAGGGCAGAGCAATGGCCCCATTCCTGAGAACTTGTGGGTTTCTTGCTGCAGTCTGCTTGTGACTTTGCTGTGCTTGGTGGAAAGTCTAAATTTTACATAATCCTGTCCTCCTTGCCTTTATGAAGAACTAGTTTCATAAGAATCTTTGTTCCTTGAAATCAAAGAATGCTAAGCTAGAATGAAAACATATCTTTTTTTTTTTTTCAAAGATTCCATTTATTTATTTGACAGAGAGAGAGATCACAAGTAGGCAGAGAGGCAGGCAGAGAGAGAGGGGGAAGCAGGCTCCCCACCGAGCAGAGAGCCCGATGCGGGGCTCGATCCCAGGACCCTGAGATCATGACCTGAGCCGAAGGCAGAGGCTTAACCCACTGAGCCACCCAGGCGCCCCTAGAATGAAAACATATCTTAAGGGAGGATGTGATCGGATGACATTTCTTATGTAGAGGTTAGGGCAGAAAGAATTATCTTGACTCCTTCTCGTTGTAATACTATTTTTCAAGCTTTTGAGGTTTAGGAGGATGAGTACCTGCAGTTCATTATGGAAACATCTTATCAAGGAAAACTCCACACGAGGATACTAGGCGGCTGAGCAAGCTTAGAATTTAGTATATTACTCAGTGAAATGACAGCTGTTGAACCTAGTTTCTTAAATGTTTTCTTTTAGGACCTTGGCCTCAATTACTTTAATGGAATTATTTGTTTGTTTCTCAAAGGTTTTACCCTCCCTGAGATCCCTCACACCACTCATCTCTTTTCTGTGATGTGAGACACCATTTAAAAGGGCTGTGTGATATTGTGACCCAGAGTAAGAAATATATATATTTGATCTTTGTCCTAAGTGATGAGAACAATAAAGGCGTCTTTTGTTATTTTAAATAGGTGACTTTTTTGGAAAGCACGTAAGGATGGAGACTGGTTGCCTGGGAAAACAACCTTGTGATTTTGAGGGTTGGTACATTCCACACCCTCCCCCAACTTCAAGGGAGGGGAGGGGGCTGGAAATTGAGTTCAGTCTCCAGTGGTCAACAGTTTAATCGGTCATGCCTGTGTAATTAGGTCTTCACAAAAAAACCTAAAAGGATGGGGTTCAGAGCATTCCTGGGTTGGTGAACACATGGAGATGTGAAGAGAGTGACCTATTAGGAGAAGATATGGAATCTCTTTCCCCATACCCTGCCCTGCACATCTCTCTATCTGGTTGTTCCGGAGTTATCCTTTTATTATAAATCAGTGATCTAATAAGGAAAATATTTCTCTGGGAGCTGTGAGCCATGCTAGCAAATCAATAGAACCCAAGGAGGGGGTTATCAGAACCCCTAGTCTACAGCCAGTTGGTTAGAAGCACAAGTGACAACCTGACTTATGATTAGTGTCAAAGTCTATCTCTGTGTGTGTCCGTGTGTGTGTTTGAGAGAGAGAGAGAGAAAGAGAGAGCTAGCGAGAATGCGCAGTATTGTGGACCAAGTCCTTAACCTGTGGGATCTGATACTATTTCTAGGTACATAGTGTCAGATCTGAGTCAGATTATAAAAATCCACCCATTGTCATTGGATCAGACTGCCGCTCTCCTTAAGAATAAAGAGTTGGACTCCTAAACAGTGTGCTTAGAATCCTAAACTTTCATGAGGCAGCTGTCCTATTGTGGAACCGAAATGATCTGGCAACCTCAGTCAGTCATTTGTGTCTTCTGGGGAAGAGCAGACTAGGGAACTGTGCAGGAGCCCAGGAGCAGGCACACTAGGAGAGAGCTTTTTCTCTCTGATGCTCTGATGGAGGTCAGCCCAATAGACCACAGAAGAACCCAGGAGGGAAGGTGCTCAAATGAGATGGGAAGCCGGTCACTGTGCAAATTTCAGAGCTGTGGGCACTTGGGAGGCATCAGTCCTTAGTGTTCAGAGATTTTGAGAGATGGCTCTGTTTTTGTTTTTGTTTTTCAATTACACTGAAACATACCAGCAAGGAAAAAATTCCACGTGGCTCACCTTTTTGTTTATTCTGTTTTTTTTGTGATTTCCCGGAGGGCTTTATTATTACTGCATGATTTTAGCTCTTCGATCCCCTGCAGAAGGGTTCAGGAACTACCAACCTTTCCCTCTCATCTTGCCTTAGTGTTCTTTCTGAGTTGAGCCATGAGGACTTTCTGTATGAGGCTGAAAAAATGGTGAAGCAAGCAAGCAGCTCCAGCCAGTGTAACATGGCCTCAGAGCTGTTGCTAGGCAGGGCATTTTAATATACGAGCATCAGCCGGGTTGCCAGGTTGGCACCGAGTCATAGGTTACCTCACCTGTCCTCCTGGTTAATCTTGTTATGTTAATGGGTGCGATTTCCCCCACTGTGGAGACTCAATGTTCTTGGCACCTGTTCAGCAACCTACGGCTTGACTCAGAGGTGTACAAGAACTTGTCCAGAACTTCGTTATTGCCAGTCAAAGCTGCAGGCACTCCCTGACCAGTGAGTGGGCCCAGATCCACAGGAACATGCACACAGGTGGACCGTGAAGGACTCACTCCAGGAAAGCAGCCTTGGAAGAAAGGGAGGGACTTCTGGAAATTCCTTTGGTCCTCGGAACGTACTTCACAGCTTTTATGACATCTTTATGGTTCTTTTCCTTGCCCAGCGGAAGCATACATTTTTGCATGTGCATGGTGCCCTGAATGTGACATCCTAGCTAAAGCATTATCACATTCCTGCCCATCTGAAGAAGCTTCCTTCTGTAACAGGAACGAGTCATAACACACTTCTGGAACACCTGGTCGAACAGTGCGTTATGTGAGAGGGCTGGAGAGCCAGATTTAGGGCCCCCCTTATGTGGATGAAACAGCTCCCAATTACACTAACGTGTATATACTGGGTAATCTTTACCTTTGGAGGGTGATGGGCCTCACCGAGCAATTCCATACTGCTAGAAAGCCTGGGATTTGCCATTACCTCTTCTAGAGGTGGTCTATCAACTGCCAGAAAAATCCATTATTATTATTATCCTTGGCCTTATTTGTAATCCGCAAGGTACCTCGCAGAATACTCACCTGTTAAAAAAGTTTTATTTTCTGATTTAGAAAAAAAAGAATAAAGAAAGCTTGAAGCCTATTTTTGAATTGTGTTGAAAAGTCGGATCATCACTAAAACTTTGAAGAGCTTTTATCAGATGAAAAAAAAAAGGAGCAGAGCGACTAAGAGAGGCAGAGTTCTTTTTTGTTAACTATCCAAGGACTTTATTCCTCTGGAGATGGATTAGAATCCCAGCTTTGCCTTTTCAGCCGTAGCTCTCCAGGTGATTTACTCACACTCTAAAAAGCTACTTCACAGACTAAATGGGAACACATCTGGAACCTGACCAGCCTAGCCTGGCACACAGTAGGCCATGATGGTGGGTAATGGTCCTACCTAGTCTTTTCTGTTAGAAGATTTTAGCCATTCTTCTAGGGAGGCATTGCAGACTCTGTTTCTAGATTTTTCTTTCCATGAGAGCCACTACAAACCAGAAGAGAATAAGACCTTTCAACCCTTTACATTAGGAGTACTTAAAATAAACTTGACATAATAAAACTCCACCTCCCCCTTTTTATTTTTCCCATTATGGGCTCTCCTGTCAAAGTTATGGGAACTGTATCAGGATAAAGGCACACACTCAAAGTCTTGGAATTTGTTGTTTCCCAAAATACCTTCGAAGAGGGAATTTGTGGGAAGCCTGCTGCATGGATGGCCATGGTCACAGACTCATGATGTCACTAAACAAGAATCATGGTCATTCTGGGCCACTCCTCAGTTGGGGGAGGCATCACTCCTGTCATATTTGAGTGACAGCCATTTGACTGGAGCACAGATGATCAATATATTCATACCTATGGAAATGTGCATGTCCATTATAATCTTTGGGTGTGCCTGTTTTTGTTTAAAAACTTATTAGTTTACTTTTTGAAAAAAAAAAAAAAAAGCTGTTTTCCTGTGTCCGCTGGGCCACCTGCACGTCCCCTTCAAGTACGTGATTGACTCAGTACTAACTCCGATTCTAATGTATCTCCCAATAGCTTCTACGCTGATCAAGAACACTGGGTTTAACTTCTCTGTTACTTCTTTTATTAGATGTACAAGCTTGGGCACTATTCAGCTACCTTAGCCTCTCTTTCTTTTTTTCATCTGTAACAAGGTGACAATACTAGCATTCATTCTCTGTCCTAGGTGTTTTTGGTGAAGATTTAAATGAGAATAGAGAGTTTAGTATGGTGCCTGGCAGATAGAATCCTACAGTCATCACTGTTATTATTGTGATGTCAGTATCTAGTGTGGCTGTTGACTCACATGAGACTCAAAATGCTTTTAAAAATCGATTTATTGTGGTTACACCGAGTCATGCTTATCTAGCTTTCTGCTGGCTCTGTGCTTTGATGTTATAGGGCTGAATGTGGCTGGAGAAGAGTAACAACCGTGTTGACGGGCTTCACTTTACATTCCTGACCCTTAATCTCAAGTGGGCACTTCACCCTGCCCAGAACTCATACTGGGACTCTAACTCAGTCATCCTCTTACTCTCGGAGGTGAGTAGTTCATACTTCCTTCTTGAGCCTCGAACTTCCCCTTTCTTACTCTTAGCTAATAATCATGCTTCTATTTCAATGGGGGGGAAAAGATGCAATCAGAGGAGGTTGCTCCCATCAACCCCATACCTGCTCCCCTTCTAGAAGCCTGTGTGTTCTATATTCTGCCCTAGAACCATGGAGGGACTGCTGTGTCCTTGGCTGAAATCATTCCCTTCTCTCAAACACATTAACCACCACCCCCCTCTTGCTCACCTGAGCACATTTCTAGCATTCTCCCTTTTCTGCATCACTGATTTTTCTCTTTCTACTGATTATTGTCATTCTAGTACAGGTATTTTATTTTTTTTCTCCCACCTTTGAAGATCTTATTTTGACTTCTCTTTGGACCTTCTTTTTCCCTTCAATGACACCCACATCTCTCTTATTCCCTTTAGTGCGAAGCTCCATGAAAGCACTGACCATATCAGCTGTCCTCGGTTTCTGTTCTCAGTCTCCTTTTGCTGATTCCCCAACCTCTAAATGTTAGAGACCCTCAGGATTCAGACCATACATCTCTTTTCTTCACTATCTACCCTCTCCTTGTATGTCCTTCCTAGTTAACCCTGGGAATCAGCAAAGTCAACTTCACCCGGTAGGGGGTTAGAAATGTCCCACCCCAGACTTGCTGAATCAGAATCTGAATTTAACAAGATCCCCATGTGCTCTGTTGCACTCTAATATCTAGGATCACCCCAGGTGAGCCTGTCTGATGGCTTTAAGTGGCATGTATTTTAAGTTGACTCCCAGATTTGTACCTCGAGCTAAGAATCTCCGGTGAAATAAAAACTCATACACCCAACTACCAACTTTTCCTCATGGATGTTGTATAATCATTCCCAACTTAACCTGTCCAAAACTGAGCTCTGATATTCCCACTCAAACTGTTTCTCCAGTATTAGTCTCTCTCTTCATTAATTAGGACTCCATTCTTTCATTGCTCAGGTAGAAATCCTTGGAACTGTTCTTGCCTCTTTCCCATATCTGGTCTGTCAGGAGTCCTATCAACTCTTCATTTTCAGTGTAGTCTCAATGTGATCATTCTCATCACCCACCATCTTGGAAACCCTACTTCTACCCTTTCTCTAATGTATGCTGAACACATTTTAGTAGTGTATGCCCCTCCTCTGTGCAAAGCCTTCCAGAGTTCCCACTTGACCTTAGGGCATGACCCATGAGACCCCACATGGTCTGCTTCCCCCACTATCTCTACTATATTCTTCTACTAATTTTCTCTTTATTTGACTGCTCTCCAACCTCATGGCCTGTTTCCCTATTCCTCAAACTCAGCCGGCATGTTCATGCCTGAGGGCCTTTTTGTACTTTCCCTTCTCTCTGCCTGAATGCTCTTCTCCCAGATATCAGTGTAGCTCCTACCCCTCATTTCTCCTTCCCTTCAAACCTCTACTCCAAAGTCACCTTCTGCTGAGGTTTTTTACTGGCCTTGTTCCCTACAGTCTTAGTCTCAACCCCCTCCCTCCACTAGATCCCCTTTCTCTTATTTATGTATTCATTTATCTATTACCAAATCTAACATTTTCCCTCTCTCCTTTGCTCTCTGTATTAGAGTTCTCCAGAGAAACGGTACCAGTAGGATATGTATGGATATAGAGAAAAAGATTTATTATGAGTGGTTGGCTCACACGATTATGGAGCTTAAGTAGTTTCTTGGTCTGCCATCTGCAAGCCAGAGGCCCAAGGAAACTGGTGGTGTAAGCTCTGTCCAAGCCCAAAAGCCTGAGAACCAGGGGAATCATTGGTGTAAATCCCAGTCTGAGTCTGAAGGTCCATGAACCAGGAGCTCTGATGCCTGAGACAAGAGAAGATGGATGGGATGGCCCAGCTCAAGCAAAGAGAAAGCGAATTTGCCCTTTCTTTGCCATTTTGTTTTATTGGGGCCCTCATTGTACAGATGATGCCCACTCATGATGTGGGTGATCTTTTCTCAGTCTACCAATTCAAATGCTAATCTATTCTGGAACCATCCTTACAGACACACCCAAAATTAACATTTTATCATCTATCTGGGTATCCCTTAGGCAAGTCAAATTAACACAAAAAATTAGCCATCTCTTTCTCTCTTTAGATGATATAGATATAGATACAGATACACATATTTGTTTGTTTCTGGGCTTTTATCATGTTTCACTGGTTTTATTTGTCAGCATTTGTGAAAATGCCACGTTTTAATTACTACAGGTTTATGGTAACTCTGTTCTTCTTTGACATTGGAATTAGCTTTGTTTTTTTCTTTTTTAAAATTTACTTAAAAAAAAAATTCATTTGTCAGAGAGAGAGAGAGAGAGCACAAGCAGGGGAAGCAGCAGGCAGAGAGAGAAGCAGGCTCCCTGCTAAGCAAGGAGCTCCTTGTAGGACTTGATCCCATGCCCTGGGATCTGGGTCTGAGCCAAAGGCAGACCCTTAACTGACTGAGCCACCCAGGTGCCCTGGAATTAGCTTTCCTTGTCCCTTTGCTGTTTCATACACATTTTAGAATTTGTTTCTTGGGGTCCATGAAAAATTTTGCCAACATTTGGGTTGAAATTAAATTAAACATATTTATTCACTTAGGGAGAGTCAACATTCTTTTTACATTCAAATTTCCTGTGCATGAAATGGCATTTGTCTCTGTTTATTTAGGTCTCCTTTAATATGGTTTAATAAAAGCTTTATATTTTCTCTTAACAATCATGCAGTTTCATTATGTTTATCTCTAGGTAGCATATTTTTTAAATGTAGATGTCACATATGAATTCTTTAATGAAATTTTTTTCTTTGGGGGTGATTTTTAGAGTTACAGAAGAGTTGTAAAGGTAGTACAGAAAATTCACATATACTCCTCATTCAGTTTCAGTTTCCACTAAATGTTACCACCTCGCATTACTGTGGTATGCTTGTTCAAGCTAATAAATCAACATCGGTACAACACTATTAACTACACTCCAAACTGTATTTGAATTTTCCTGGTTCTTCTACTCATGTCCTTTCTCTTTTCCAGAGTGCCGTCCAGGATTCCATATCACATTCAGTTGTCATGTTTCCTTAGTCTCCTCTGGGCTGAGACAATTTCTCAGCCTTTCCTTATTTTTCATGACATTGACAGTTTAAAAGAATATTAGATATTTTGCAGAATATCCTTCAGTGTGGGTGTGGCTATTTTTCTCATAGTGAAACTGGGGTTATGAATTTGGGGGGAAATAACACAGAGGTGACATATGCTTTCTCATTACATCATAGTGTGGCATGCCTGCTAGCCAAGTGACATCACTGGTGACCTTCATGTGATCACTTGGTTAACATTTGCATTTTATTCAGTTTTTTAAAAGATTGATTTATTTATGTGTTTATTTGACAGAGAGAGAAAGCACAAGCAGGGGGAGCAGCAGGCAGAGGGAGAAGCAAGCTCCCCGCTGAGTGGAAAGCCCAATGCGGTGCTTGATCCCAGGACCCTGGGATCATTACCTGAGCCGAAGGCAGACGTTTAACCAACTGAGCCACTCAGGTGCCCCATTTTATTCATTTTTATCTTGGCTTTTTTATTTGTTTGCTTGGATGTTTTGTTTTTTGTCTTGTTTTTATCTTTTTAAAAAGTAAAGCCCCTAATTTCAATCTTTTTTTGTCCACTGATGTGCTAGCTTGCAGTCTGACAGATAGTAGGCATTCAGTAAATACTTGCTGGATAAATGAATTTTTTCTTTTTTTGTTTTGTATTTACTGTTTATCATATTCAATAAAATGTCAAACATTTTGCATGAATGTAAGACACAGGAAGTCATCATAGTTGATAGTTGATCAGCTGGTCCAGTATGTTAGTAGAAGTGAGTTAAAGTAAACAAAAACAAAACCAAAATGCCAATGGGCAGCACACCATAATCTCAAGACACAAATCAGAATATTATTAAGAAACACTAGGTATATTTTAACTATCATATCTTATTTTCACAGAAGTAAAATGAAGCTATTCTCATTCTTGACATCTTGAGATATAAAAAAAGTTTATTGGGTGACTCAGACAATACCTAACCTGTGCTATTCAAAAGCCAAGCATGAATGTAGAATTTGAATTGGATACCACTAGTTTCAACTCTCAGCCTTCTCTACCCTCTGGCTGTGCTCCTGGCATATGTACACATGTGTTCTTCCCTTAGTGTGCCTGTCCTCATCTTCCTTTTGTTTGCAATCCTCCAACCCTCTTAAACACGCCTCTTCCTATCCTCATTTCTTCACATGACTAATACCTACTCAAATGAGCAGCACTTCCTCCAAGATGACTTCCCTAAAACCCCTAGACGAGGTCAGGTGCCTCTTGAATCCACTTGCCTGGGATCATCTTAGATTAGAATCTTGTTCACTGTTTAACTGTTGAACAAATGATTTGCTTATTATCTACAGTAAGGATCTTGTATATTGTGCCAAATACCAAATGCCAACAGGTGCCAGGTAAATTGCCAGGACCCCAAAAGTTTATTTGTAGTAAGTAAGCTTATGCATTATTTGGATTAAAACCAGTTGTCTCACCATGCCGCCTGATAGCAGCTTCGATACCATGTATAATTTTTTTAATGAAGCATCTGTCTAATTTTGTAACAAGAAAAGACTTCAGGGATCAAGATATGTATGTGGTCAGACTGTATGTATCTTCATACTTAGCTTATTGTATCTAGTCTCTTCATGTCTGGAAACATTCTTTTCCAGGTCCTTTTTCATTATCCAATGCATTTATGGGGGTAATGTAAAGCTAGTCAATATTTTCTATCTTAAATAATCTAACAATTTAGGCAAAAAGGTTTTTATCTCAGGATCATATATTTTTTTACCTAAGTATCTCCATATTAAATTTCTTTACTTAATGCATAAGTTGCATTATGACCCTTCAAAAGAGTGTTATAATATAGTTATGAACTGAATATCTGTGGCCATCCAAAATGCATGCATTAAAGACCTGACCATCAGTGTGATGGTATGGAGGTGTAGGGGCTTTGGAAGGTAATTGGGTTAAGATGAGGTCATGAGGATGGGCCCTTTGTGTTGGGATTGGTGCCCTTATAAGAGTAGGAAGGCAGATCTCTCTCTCTCTTTCTCTCTCTGCAAATGCATAGAAGGCTATGTGAACACACAGCTGGAAAGCAACTGTCTCCAAGCCAGATAGCTCTTACTGGAACCAGTCCTGAGAGAAAGTTAATCTTGAACTTCCCAGCCTGCAGAATTGTGAGAAATAAATGTGTGTTGTTTAAGCTGCCCAGTCTATGGTCTTTGTTAACAGTCACCTGAGATGACTAAGACACATTCAGGGTGTTAAAGAATGTCCTTCAATATTTCTAGAAAAATGTAGCTAATGTGATTACTTGAAGAATAACATAATCCTGTCAGTAATTGGGGAAAGAAAGTTTTATCTACTTGAGTGTTCCATTTTTTATCATTTTTGCCCATATACATAATTCTCTTAGATGGCAATAAGTCAGAAGGTGAAGTGTTAAAAGGATGGCTTCACTAGGCCACCAGATTGGTTTTATTTTTAAAAATTCATATGCATGTAGTGTTATATGGAAACTCTTGGGAAAATCTATTTTAATGTAAATTACTAGTCAATATTTTCCAGGGTCAGTATTGCCCGAAGTTACCCAGATTACTAAGAAATTGACAACAGCAACTTACTATAAAAGATTTAATAAATAATAGAGAAAATAGAAGAATTATGTTAAAATTATTTTCTTATAAGTTTTCCTATTTCTTGGCCCTACCACCACCAAGGAGCCAAATGTTTCATGATGTCCTTCAAGCAATCTTGCACATTTAGATGGTATCTTGAAGATTTTATGTTCTCTTGATAGCTCAAAAGGATGTTCAGAAGTGGTTTCAAGTATCCTGTATATTTGGTGTATGTTTTAAAATTGAATCTGAAAGAAATAATTTTAAACCAACTATTGATCTCCCTTTTTTGTGTGTGTCCCAACTGGAAAAAGAAGTCTCCAGCTCCCACCTGGGATTGGTATGTGGGACTTGGAGAGTATATCCATCGGCAGTGCTTAGTTAACTTAGGTATTTGAAATCAACTTTCAGATATTACTCGGTTCACACAAGGGGCTTCAGAACTTGAGGAGACGTACTCATATTATCTGGAATTTTATTTTTATTTTTTATCTTTTTTTGGCCATTGTATCAGTCAGGATGGGCTAGGTAATGGTCTGATAACAGCAAAAAAGATTCAATGACATTACATAACAAAAATTCATTTCTTCTGCATAATCATTCTTAATGTATTTCTGAAGGGAGCTGTGCACCCTATGGTCGTTCAGGGATAAGAATCAAGGTAAAGTAAAAAGAAGTTGGTCAATGATGCAATTGCTCTTAATGCTTTCTTGTAAAATTTATATGTGCCACTTCTCTTCACATTTTACTGACCAAAGCAAGAAAAATGACCATCTTTTAGGTTAAAGGATACAGAAGCATGGAAGTTCAATTGTATCATGTATCCAGATGGGCAACAGGAATGTTTTGCAAAAGTTCATATATGGCATTATAACAGTGTTTAAGAAAAAAACTCTCCTTTTTTCTTCTCTACACTCACAGCAATACGTATGGGGATTCTCTCCTCCAAATGTACCAGGGTTTTCCCCATACCAAGTGATTCTTAAATTTTCCAGACAGAAATCATGGGTGTCTTACAACTCAATTCTGACACTGCCTATGTGAAGATAGGGTCAGATCTCACAGGGTAAGGGCTAAGTCCCAGAGGACTGCCATCCCATCCACCCACTTCAGATGCCAATTGCAAATCTAGGGTGTTACTTGTGTTTTTGACCAGTCAGCTCTCAATTGGAGGTTTGACAACCCACTCCTGGTATTTCATCAATTTGCTATAGGGCTCACAGAACTCAGGAAAACATTTTACTTTATAGATTAGCAGTTGATTATAAAAGAATATAACTTAGGAGCAGCCAGATGGAAGAGATTCACAGGGTAATGCATGTGGAAAGGGAGTGGAGCTTCCATGCCCTTTCCAGGCGTGATACTGTCTCAGCATCTCCATGTGTTCACCAGCCTGGACGCTCTCTGAACCTGTAGTTCAGGGATTTTTATGAAGGCTTCATCACATAGGCAGGATTTATTGAATTGCTGCCCATTAGCGATCAAGTCAATCTCCAGCCCCTCTCTCCTTCCTGAAGGTTGGGAGGTTTCAACCCTATCATAGGGTTGGGTCCCCTGATAACAAATCCCAATCCTTTGGGGGCTTTTCTAAAGTCACCTCATTAACATAAATGCAGGTGTGGTTGAAAGGAACTTGTTATGAATAACAAAAAGACACCTGCTCATTTTTATTGCTCTGGAGCTATTTCAGGAATAGAGGACAAAAACTAAATATAGCAAAATGCCCCTGTTGCTCTAATTACTTAGGAAATTCCAAGGGTTTGGGGAGCTGTGAGTCAGGAATGGGAATGAAAACCAAATATATATTATTAAAATATCATCACAAACAATAATAGAAAATTAGAACTGGTATGGGGAGATTACAACTATGTCAAATGTAAATTTGAATAGATATCCATGAAGAAAGACAATGTACCAGGTTGTTTTTTTTAAAAGCCTTATTCTGTTGAATGCCAGAAGATAAAGCTTAGATAAATCTTAGACCCACTGCAGAGCATCTGCAGTTAAGGAAAGTTGAGTAGTGGGTTGAGGTGGAATTCTGTGGAACTTCAATGTTTGAATGAGCAAAGGAAGCAGTGAGGAAGACTAAAGAGAAAATGTATGAAAACTGGAAAACAAGAAGAGTTTGAGCCAGTATAACAGAAAATTTGCAGAAATAAGGAGTAGTTGGTGTCATGCAACAGAACACTTGAAGAATCTAAGGGCTGAAAGAGACCATTGGCGTGGGCATCATGGAGGTCTTCAGTTAAATAACCACATAGGACCTCAATGGACCTCAAATTCTGCCACTGTTCTGAGTTAATTGTTCTTCTCTCCAATCATACTCTTCCTCCTGCATTTTCTATTTTAATTTTTGGCATCTGGCCACCAAAGCTAGAAAGCCAAGAATAATTATATGCTTCTGCAACACCCACATCCACTCAATTTCATGCACATTTATATTCCTGAATATTTCTCAGATCCTACTCTTCTATCCATCTGCACCCCACAGCCCAAATTAAGGCCTTCATTAGCATTTGCCTGGACTATTTTATGACCTCCTACGCAGTCTCATTGCCTCTGGTCCTGTTCCTGTACATCCATCTATGGCTGCATATCAAATTATCCTAACGTTTTTGACTTGAAACAACAGTAAACACTTAAATTTCTCACAGCTCCTATGGATCAGGAATTCGGGGGAATCTTAGCAGTGCTGTTCTGTCAGGGGGTCTCTTATGAAATCGTGGTCAGGATGTTGTCTATGATTGCAGTTTTCTGAAAGCTTGACTGGGGCTGGAAGATCCACTTGCAAGGGGCCTCTTGCACATGGTTTGCTGGTAGGGATTGCTGCTGGGAGACCTCAGTTTCTCTCTAGTAGTCCTCTCCACAGAGTGGCTTGAACCACTTCATAGCCTAGCTGTTCACCTCCCTCCAGAGCAAGTAATACAGGCAGAGGCTGTAATTCCTTTTATGATCTGGCCTCAAAAATCACGTTTTTATGTGTACCATACTCTGTTGGAGAGAGGAGACCACACAGGCCATGACAATCAGAAGGTGTGGAGAGTTTAGCTAACTACTCCATGGCATTGCTGCCTTGGTATCCACTCTGTGGTAAAGAGGCCTGCAGGGATCTTAAACTGATACCAGCTCCTCCCATGAACACATACAGCAGCAGCCCCGAAGTCACAAGCAAATCTAAGTTCCTGATATGAATTCCCCAACAACCCTCATGATCAGCGTTCTTCCCTGCCTTTCAGTGCTTATATATCTTATGCATCACTAAGATAAGACCCTCATGAGGGGCGCCTGGGTGGCTCAGTGCGTTAAAGCCTCTGCCTTCCGCTGAGGTCATGATCCCAGGGTCCTGGGATCGAGCCCCGCATCAGGCTCTCTGCTCAGCAGGAAGCCTACCTATCGCCCCCGCTCTCTGCCTGCCTCTCTGCCTACCTGTGATCTCTGTCAAATAAACTAAAAAAAAAAAAAAAAAAAAAAAAAGACCCTCGTGAGACTTAGCAAAACTCCACTCTTTTGGTTTAAATTAAACAATCTGGCCCTAGCCTGGAGACCCCAAGCACTCCACCCATGGATCCTAATAAAGGCATCTGCCCCAGGTCCCACTTTTCTCTCTGTCTGCACTCTGCCTTGACCTCCCCATGGGTCCCTTAAGGCTGCAGTGTACTTTCTCCAGCACCTGAGATGAATAAACTTCTCTATTTAAATTTCTTTTATGGTCTGTTGTTGAATTGTGGCTCACCCTCCCGCTCCCTGTGCTTTACTTAACAAATGTTAATAGCATCCTAGCGAAAGGCCTGGAACATCCAGATCATCTTGGAGTATGCCTCCCTCCTCACATCCTCCTCACTGCTATCAGAGTGTGATTACTTAAATTTGTACATGACAGCTGAAAGTGGAAGTCGTACAGGTGTAGTGGGGGTAGGGACGCTGCGAGGAATGATGAAGGTTCAGCACAGTTGCAGGGAATGGAAAAAGAGGCACTCAGGGGGCGCCTGGGTGGCTCAGTGGGTTAAAGCCTCTGCCTTCGGCCCAGGTCATGATCTCAGGGTCCTGCGATCGAGCCCCACGTTGGGCTCTCTGCTGGGCGGGGAGCCTGCTTCCTCCTCTCTCTCTCTCTCTGCCTGCCTGCTTGTGATCTCTCTTTCTGTCAAATAAATAAATAAAATCTTAAAAAAAAAAAAAAGAGGCACTCAGATTACTAGGACCAAGTGAGAATTTTGCTGAATGGTGTTGAGAGTTCAGCTGAAGACCATTGAGAGTTTAGTTGTAGTAACAACAATCTGATTATTCAGACATTTTCCTTAGCAGTGCTGAACATTCTAGCCGTGGAAGAATGGAGCACAGATTTGGGTGTGATGTGGTATTGGAATTTAGCAGGGACATGCAGTATAAGAAGGGTAGGTGGCTGGGAGTTGGATTGCTGATGAAGAATTGAAGTCATCTACTGTGGTGCCAAGACTAGGTAGGGAAGTAAGTGAATAGAAGAAATTGAGAAGTTGAGAGAAAATGGAGTTATTGGGAAGAAGTGGGGTTATCGGGGGGACTTGAAAGAGATATAGAACACTAAAAGTAGATTTAAAGGCGTCAGTGGAAGTGCAATATGTCAAAAGATAGGAAAGAGATCAGAGTGGGCACTGGAGTTTAAGGTGTCACATCAGGATGGTCTGGCTTATAACATGTCCATGATGTGGCCATGAATGTATGTTGTGGAATGTAGAGTATTGGAAAAGTCATCCCTATGGACACTGATGAATGTCAGTGTTATTCAGTATGATAGAACGTGGAATAGAGAAGTAAGCTATAAGTAGAGTACCAGGATGTAAGTTAAATATCGGACTGGTAGGGGCCAGCAGTCTGAAACATAGAAGGCACAGTAGTCAGATGCCATACGATTTGTATGCAAAGATGGAGGACAAGAGTTTGGAAGAAGCACTGAACAGCTGTGAGAATCTGGAGACCATCTTGTGGCCACATGGTTGACTCTCTGCTGATAGAGAGCAAAGAAAAATTATCATCCTTCACCTAAGATTTTTTAGGGAGAGAGATTATAACTTTGTGAAATCTATCCTTAAGATAAGAAGATGAAGTTGTCATTCCGTGAAGGTGTGTTTGGGTTGTCTGTGTGCTTCTAAGAGAACTGAATCGCTATGAAACAGGAATTTCAGAGAGAGTAGTTAAAAAATGCTGAAGAAAGAAAAGGTGGGAGAGTGGGCTGGTGACAAGGATGTAGCACTGAGATATCTGAAGGTGAGAGCATGGGAAAACAGAGGAGAAAAACCTCACATTTTATTTTATTTTATTTTTAAAATTTATTTATTTATTTATTTGACAGAGATCACAAGTAGGCAGAGAGGCAGGCAGAGAGAGAGGAAGAAGCAGGCTCCCCGCCAAGCAGAGAGACTGATGTGGGACTCAATCCCAAGATCCTGGGATCCTGACCTGAGCTGAAGGCAGAGGCTTAACCCACTGAGCCACCCAGGTGCCCCCAAAGCTTGCATTTTAGACAGTGACACGCAGGGACAGGATTTCACACAAGGTGGAACTAACTGTCTTTGTGGTGTCAAATGAAATTTGGCATGACAACTTGGCAGAGGCACAACAGAACTGACTTTGAGATTGTGAATTTGTGGCAACAAAATTTGAGTGGAATATATCTGACCGGGGTTGCGCGGGTGGGTGGGGGGCAATGTGAAAAGTTCCAGGTGAATCTTAGAGGACTCAACTTCAGGTTTCCAAGAGAAGAGAAACTCTCTCCTATTTAGAAATGTACTGGGAGGTCAGGGAGCTGAGGAAAATTTCAGTCAATGGGCAAGGAGTGTGGGTTTAAATCTGCATATGGCCTGCAATCCAGTTAAGTAGCTTGTACAATGTTAATTTCCAGGGTTTGATATTGTACTATAGTTACATAAGATTTTTACCATTGGAGGAAGCTAAGTGAAGGGTACACAGGAGTCTCTATTATTTTTTTTTATAATTGTCTGAGAGTTAATAATTATTTCAAAATAAAAATGTTAACAAAAAAGGAAGATGTAAGGTATGGTCTGAGGGGGTCTAAGCCCCAAGAGGGAGGAAATGTAGAGCAGTAGACATTGTGGGACCCAATGGAAGGGTATGGGTGATTGACTGAGATGGCTTCATGATTTTTTCCAAATGACTGGGGACTGGAGGAATCTCATTCAAATGTTTGAAGATAGGATACATAGGAAGCTGATTTTAATTTCATTAAGTATAGAACCAAAGGTCCTTGTGGGCAGCCATTTTTGCCCTCTTGGGCAACTGCTGGATTTCCAGCACTTAGGACAGTTGGTATTTTGTGCATATAGGTGCTCTTTGATTGAATGAATGATTGAATGAATGAATTATATCTCAGGAACTAAGATACTGTGGTCTAGGTTCTGAAGGATTATTTATCTATTTTTTCATGTTCTCCAAAAACTTAAATTTACCTAATATGGCCTTTATTCTTTCAAAAGAGATGAATAAATGACTTTTGGAACCCATCTTCAATATTTTAGAGAAATAATTGAAAAGAATTCATGTGGGCAATTAGATTTTTCTTAAAAAGTAAAGGTGATGCCCTCTTTTTATGAGGCTCTAGTGTTTCTAACAAGCTCTTTAATAAACCTTCAACTTCCTATTTAAGAGAAACCCACACAATTCTATCTAGAAACCCATGCCCTAACAACCTGTTAGCTCTTTAATGGGTGGATAAAAATAACAGCTGCTATTTATTGAGCACTTGTATGGCCTGGCATTGTGATAAATAATTACATACATCATTTTATTTAATTTTCCCAACAACCCTCTGCAGTTATTAGCTCTGTTTTACAAGTGAAGAAAATGAGACACAGAAAGGTTATGTAACCTTACATTCACATAGCTGAAATGTGGAGGAGCCAGGATTTAGGTACAATCTGATTCCAAAGCCAGGACTTTGAAAAAAGTGTTTTTTCCTATTAAGGTATAATTTACATACAGAAAATCTCATTACTTTAAGTGTCCAGCTGTGAGAGCTTTGACTAATGCAGACAGTAGAGAAATTACCACCTGTAGATACTTCTATCACTCCAAAAAGTTCTCTCAAGCCCCTTTGTAGACAACCTCTCCTTCTATATCCATATCCTAGAGACTGCTGATCTATTCTCTGTCTCTATAGTTTTGCTTTTTTTGGGGGGGTTGTCATGTAAATGGAGTCATAGAGTACACAACTTTTAAAGTTTGGCTTCTTTCACTTAACATAATGCCTATGTAAGCTTTCTCCATGATGTCTCAGTAATTTTTTCTTTCCATTGTTGAATCCATTGGATGAATGTATCTTGGTTTGTGCATCTGTTCACTAGTTGAAGGACAGTTGAGTTACTTCTAGTTTTTAGCCCTTACAAATGGAGCTGTTATAAACACTCATGTTTAGGCTTTGTGTGAACATAGTTTTCATTTCTCTAAGGTGGGATTGGGAATGGACTGCTGGCTCATATGGTCAGTGTGTTTAATTTCATAAGAAAGCCTGCACTTATGACCACCACAGTGGTTCAAGTCATTCTTCTATAACTATTCTGGAAGAAAGCTAATCAGATCAGTATTAGGTCAGAGGCAGAAAGATTAAACACTGAACTCCAGAAACCTAGCATAAATCTTGTATCTTATTGTACTGTGCCTCCTTCTAAGGAGAAATATTAGAAGAATCAATACCCCCTGGGTGTTTCATAAAACAAGATAGAAAATATATTGATGAAGCTTCCTGAATGATGCATCTCTGTTGACCCCTGTCCCCCTGCTTGAAGGGTGGTCTGCTCAGTGAATAAATTTACATGATGTAACTGCTCATGAAAGTGTTGTCTGGCACAGGACATGAGGAAAGAATGTCATTCTGACAGAACATTTCATGACAGATTTTACAAGACTATGTTTATAGCTATTCTCTTGTCAATCATATTTCCTTCCTGTCCTTTAATAAATTAAATAAAAATAAGAAATTAGATGTGATTTTATAAAACAAAAAAATCAAAGAAAATTAAAAATGATCATGAAAAGTAATTATGGAAAAAGGAAAGGGGAAATAAAAATATAAAGTAATAAAAAAACTGGAAAAAATGAAACAAGAAAGAAAACAAATAATTCAAGAGTACATGAATATACCTTATTTTTCTAAGCAGAAAAAATTAATAGGTTATTTTTAGGGATTCTAGGAGGTCAAGAACAAAGGCAGATTTTATTTTTATTGCAATAGGGAAGCAGAGCAAACTGAAAGTTTACCATGTCTTGTATTATTTTGACCTTTTGCCATACTTACCTTCTCCAAGACTTGAGATTCCTTGCGAGTAGTCTCAGGGTAGAGCTCCTCCAGCCTAAGACTCAGGCAAAGAAAAGACCCCTGACTTCATCTAGAAGATTCTGTTCACTTTTAATATTTCTCCCATTTTAAGGTGTCTATGTTGCAGGTACTATGTGTCCACTTAGAATTTGTTAAACTAGGCCTCACATCCTATCTCATTTGGCCTCTTTACATTTTCAAATTCACTTGGGAATATAATCAGATATCAGAGTAGACATACTGCTTCTTGGTCTGAATGGAAGGTTGTGACAGTCCACAGACTTTTGAGTCAAATAAATGTGGATTTAAAGTCTAGCTTCACCAATAAATACACTGTAGGCCTTGATAATATGGAGTAGAGATCCATCGAGGCCAGCTCAAATCAAGAGCATGTAGAGTAAAGATTGGCAGGAAGGTGAATTTCATGGGAAAGCCAGAGGCAAAATCCATATGGTGCTGGGTCTTGTTGAGCCTGGCACTGGAGCTGTTTTGGATTTGGGCCCGCTCAAGAGTCCTACTGGTTTGTGAACCTACTCTTTTGTGATTAAAGTGGCTCTGGTCCATTCCCCAGGTCCACTCTAATTACCTCTCTGACTTCTCATTGAGTAAAATCATCTTTGTTCCTATTTCAGTTTTTCTAAAAGGAATGATCAGGTTAGTCCAAGTCATTTTGTTTTTAATACCAGTCCCTAAGTCAAGGTTGCCTGCCAGCCTATGGTTGCCTTCCTTTTATCCATCCTTCTTCTGATCATCTATGGCCAAAGAGTGCCAGGGAAGAAAAGGATAATGTGATACAAAATATAACCATATAGACTACAGCGGCTCTAGGAGTGATTGACAGAAAAGTTGTGGCCAGATGGTTAATGCAAATATATCTGCTACTCTGAGTCCCAGTTTTCTCATCTGTAGAATAAACATACTGACTTCTGATATTCCAATCAGCTTGGAAGTTGTCACTTGGTCCTAACAAATAAAAAGCTGAACAAACTGAAAAATCAACTCCTTTTAGTTCTGTAAAAGAAAGAGGGTCACATGGCAAACTTCTGCCTCTAAAATTGGAGAGACAGACAAGCAGATACAGAGAATCACACCTTATCAGAGTAGATAAGTCACAGACTGGCAGAAAATATTTGCAAAAACATATCCAATACGAGACTGTTATCAAAAACATACAAAGAACTCTTAAAACTCAACAAAAAGAAAACAATCTGATTAAAAGCTGGGCAAAACCTTTAAAAGGTATCCCAGTGAAGAAGATATAGCAAATAAGTGTATGAAAGATGTAAGATGGCAAATAAGTGTATGAAAAATGTTGCATGTCATATGTTGTGAAAAAGAATGCAATAAAAACAACAATAAGATATCACCACACCCTTATTAGAGTGGCTGTAATCCAGAACACTAACAACACCAAATGCTGATGAAGCCATGGAGTAACAGGAACTCTCGTTCTTTGCCCTGAGAATACAAAATGGTACAGACAGTTTGAAAGACGATTTGATACTTTTCTGCAAAACTGAACATACGCTTACCATATGATCCAGCAATCACTCTCCTTGGAATTTACCAAAAGGAGTTGAAAACCGATGTTTACACCAAAACCTGCATGTGGATGTTTACAAGCAGCTTTATTTATAATTGCTAAAAGACATCCTTTGATAGGCGAATGGATAAATAAGCTCTGGCACATCCAGGCAGTGGAATATTACTCTGTTATAAAAGAGAGAGAGGACGCCTTGGTGGCTCAGTTGGTTAAGCAGCTGTCTTCGGCTCAGGTCATGATCCCAGCATCCTGGGATGGAGTCCCACATCGGGTTCCTTGCTCAGCAGGGAGCCTGCTTTTCCCTCTGCCTCTCCCTGCCACTCTCTCTGCCTGTGCTCACTCTCTCTGTCAAATAAATAAATAAAATCTTTAAAAAAAAGAGAGAGAGAGAGAGAGAACAACCTATGAAGCCATGAAAAGACATGGGAGAAACTAAAATACACATTACTGAGTGAAAGAGCCCAGTCTGAAAAGGCTACATATGGTATGATTCCAACTATAGGACATTCTGGAAAAGGCAAAATTATGGGAACAGTACAAGGATCAGTGGTTGCTAGGGGTTAAGGAGGAGGGAGGGATGAATAGGTAGAGCATGAAGATTTTTAGAGTAATAAAACCGCTCTGTATGATAATATAAGGACATGTGCATACATGTCCTTATACATTTGTAAAAACCCACAGAATGTATAAACCAAAGGTAAACACTAAGGTAAACTATGGACTTAGGTAATGATCTGTCAATGTAAGTTCATCAGTTGTAACTAAAGTACCACTTTGGGGTGGGATGTTGATAATGGGAGAGGCTGTGCGTATGTGGGAGCTAGGGGTAAATGGGGAATCTCTCTTTACTTTCTGCTCAATTTTGCTATGAATTAATAAATAATTTTAAATTAAACTAATATTTATTTATTTAAATTTAGTTCACTAATTAAAATTAATTTTTTAAAATTTATTTGAATTACTTAATAAAATTTGGATTCATTTATTTAAATTAAATTAATAAATAATTTTTAATTAAAAAATAAAGTCTATTAAAAAATCCCTAAGCAAATAGAAAAAACCAAACCAAACAAACATACTATTCCACTATTCAAGAGGCAGTAGAGCTTCAAGGGTAAGAACAAAACCTCTGGTACCAGATTATCCGGATTTGACCTTGACTCTGCTGTTTACTGGTTGTGAAATGCTGGGCACTTTCCTAACTTCTCTGTTCCTTAGCTTCTTCATTTATAAAACAGAGTACTTAAAGTATTGATGGTGGTTACTGATGAATAAATATCTATGAACAATTTGGAATTATGCCATTGAAACTTTACCTGTTACTGTTATTTCCTTCAGGATTGTCGTGAAAATTAAATGAGATAAATTAAGCAAAAGCACCCAGTATTCAGTATATGCACCACTGATGGATGCTTCCAAATGAACTGCCTGCCTGCAAACGTGGGTCTTACACTCTGCTTTCAAGGGAACTCAGATTCAACAGGCACCTAGAATGTGCCATCACTGTGCCTTCATGGAAGAGACATTGAAGAAATGAAAACCAAATAGAAATACATGGTGCTCTACTCCAGACAAAGACACTGATGACAGAATGAAGTGTTGTAGTCTTAGTTACTGCTTTCTTTTTTAAATATGATACTTCAACTTCAAGACTTGGCCTTAGGATTAATAGCTCATAACACAATGAGAAAACAAGTATAATGCCTTCTACTATTACTAGGGTATAAGATCCTTTGGTGCAAATATTGGAAAAGTCCTCAATGAATAGATGACAATATACTGGCAAAGAGAAGAAGTGTCCACACATAAAAGGTATATGGTGGGTAAAGTAGGGCTGGGAGAATGAGAAAATTCTAACTTCTCTCCTTCTAATAAGTTTCAGTTAAAAAAAAAAATCTTAAAATTTTACCAAGTCCCCAAATCAGTGATGTTTGCTCAGTAAACCCTATAGGTTTGAATTTGATCTGAGAGTGTTCCCATTTCTGCACAGCCAGGGGTGAATCCATGTGTTACTCTAAACAGTCAGTAGAAGTATCTGTCAAAGACCCCTATGTCAAATGACTCAGACATAGCCAAGGGCTTAGGACAAGGTCTAAGTATATGGAAGCCTATGTTACAATGTTCAGCTCTGGGCAAGCAGTCCATCACTGAATCGTGGGGTTCCTTCTCACTCAGTGCCACAGTCACAATTTGGAGGAGTTCTTGGGGGCTCTGAGGGAGTTGCTGAAAGATATATTATCATCAGAAGCTCTCTGGCTTCCCAAACAAATTGACCTGTGTGTAAGGCTTAAGGCATACATCAGAATCTGAGCAGGACGTTTCACTGCTAGAATACACCCTTCCTTGGGGGCCATACTAGAAGTTGCCCTTGCAATGTTATCAATCCCACTGCCTTCCTATTCAATGAGGCAGATGTTCCCACTCTCAAGGAGGTCAACTATGTCTGTTCTTGGGCTCCCAGCCAGAAGACAGCAATGAAAACTGGAAAACCAGCCCTTCAGTAATGGAAAACTCCCCCCACTGACATCTCTTCTTCCTGCCCCACACTGTGTCCCGGTAGAACTAAGGGTCACATGGACTTGCCTCCAATTCTGATCTTGGGACCATTTGGTAATTTATTTATTTATTTTTAAAGATTTTCTTTATTTATTTGACAGAAAGAGAGATCACAAGTAGGCAGAATGGCAGGCAGAGGGAGAGGGAGAAGAAGGCTCCCTGCTGAGCAAAAAGCCCGACATGGGGCTCCATCCTGGGATCCTGGAGATCATGACCTGAATTGAAGGAAGATGCTTAACTGACTGAGCCACCCAGGCGCCCCACCATTTGGCAATTTATAAGTCAGGGTCCTGGTTCAGCCAACTCAGAACTATCTTCCTCTGATAGCTCCTTTTGGGTGGATTCATCCATTAAACGACACTCAAAATACCTGGGTAAACTGAGCAGGGTCCCCAGTCTGAGAAGCTGGTGTCTGTCATCACTGCCTCACTTTCCCCTATCTGGCCTTCTCCTCCTTAATTCCCTGGAGCAATGCCCCCTTACTGCTTACGTGACATTCTACCACCAGACCTGGCAGGTCTTTTTGTACTCGTATTGTTGAACTCTATGGGAAGAGGTCTTGTAGAGAGAACACATGGGGCCATAAACCAGCCCCTGCTTTCCCAGCCAAGATTGTTTCCACCTGGTAGTGTCATCACCTTCCAAAAGCTTTACAGCCAGGGTGTAGTTTACGATTTCAGGTAACACCTTTATCTCTGCTTTGACTAGGCTGCCAAGCCCTGCCCTTCCCACCCCAGCCCCTAACCAAGGTAGCCAGAAAGTCAGGCCTGCAGTGGGAGCACCAGACTCCTCTATAACTACCCCTGGCATGGGAGAGAAGGGTGTCATGAGAACCCACCATCAAGAAAATTGTGTTGGACTTCTATATTTAGCCAAATTTGTATTTTAACTGTGTCCATTTTTTTTTACCTTTATCAACACTGTATTTTTCTACTTTATTCAATACTACTAAGGTCCTGTCATAGACAAAGATCTCAGCTAGACCCTTTGGATAATACAAATATGGATAGGGTAGATATAGTGCCTTAGGAACTCACTGGCTGGTGTTTTGAAAAGCTAAATAAAAACACAACTTTTTCTACATTGATAAGCTTGATTTGGAGGCTGATTTATTAGACCAGACTAGAGTTGAGGTCGACTATGAATCCAGCAGGGTTTTGAACACCCAAATTAATTTTCTATGCAGATAGAGAAGTTTCGGCACTACAAGGCCAACTGAACTACACGAAGTCAATTATAAGTTGTCCGATTTCTATTCATATAAACAGGAAACTATTACCAGAATTTTGAAAAGGGAGAAATAATCCAGAAACAGGAAAATATGAAGAGGACAAAAAATTATACTGGGGAAAAGGGATGCATGAAATTTTCAAGACTTTGAACTGTCCGGTGATGGATTGAGGTCTACTGATATACAAAGGAATCCTACCTAAAGCAAACTAAGCCAATTTAACAGTGAAGAACATAATAACTACGTCTAACTAGAAAAAGCTCCTTTGTACTGTCCAGTCCCATCATGGTAAAATGTTCTCCCAGCTTGTGCAGGCTTGACCCGGTGCACCCAGTGCAGTCAGAACCAAGGTAGCAGCCTGTCCTTCCACTCTACACTTAATCCCACCTACATCTTGGCTCACAGTCACAACGTGGGTCAGAGCTGACTGATGTGACATTATCTGCTTTATGTCGGTGTTTCTGGACTCTTCCATTTTCTCTTGGGATGAGCAGTGGGCTCTCTGTATGGATTCCAATTCACAAAGAAAGGAACCGCCTGTGTCTCCCTGCTGAGACTGACCTCACCGATGTTTACTCATGAGACTGTGTGGGCAGGACTCCAACGTCCTTCTATTGCTTGTTTGTATGGGATAGTCCAGAATGTCCTTTTTTGACAAGAACATTACTCATGATTTTCATCTCCCTGACGTAAATTCTGCCAATTTAGTGATCGCTTGTATGAGTTGGTACTGAGCACTCCTACACATTTTGGTCCCATCCCCTAGTCTCCTGTGCCTTTTGCCCCAGAACATTTTTTAAAATAGTGGTAAGTGTACTTCCCCTCCTGTCTCTGTCTGTAGCAAAACCGAACTTCATCTTGACTTGTGAAGTTGGGGAGAATAATGTCTCATTTAATACTTGTGAGATTTACACACATACACACACAGAAAAGAAGCCATATGTAGCATGCATTTATCTATCTGGAGTTGACAGATTTCAGTAATGACCTCAGCATGATGATATTTTACAAATAACACACATGACCTCCACCTCCTGAGACACTGCGGCTGTGTGATTTATTATCCAGCACGGCTTCTCTCACCTGTTATTACTCTCTCTTTCGAGTTCCTCTCCATGAAGAAATTTCATTTTTAAGACATGTGATGCAGAAAATTAAGAGCAACAACTTTCACTTTTTCTTTTATGCATGGGCTGGAGGTCTTTAGATGCCTGTGGCATCATGATTTCAGAGTGATTCCAGGAGAACTGGAAGGGGAAGGAGGAAGCCTAGCATAGGGCCAGGAGCTGTACTTTCTGCTCTGTGGCCTGAAAACTGCTGAGCAGGGCTCTGCACAGCTTCTCCCTGGGGCCCTAGCTGGAGCTGCAGGTCAAGAACTCGGACGCTAGGGACACGTGGGTGGCTCAGTTGGTTGGGTGTCAGACTCTTGGTCTCAGCTCAGGTCCTGATCTCAGGGTCATGAAATCAAGCCCAGGAGTTGGGAGTCGGGCTCCATGCTCAGTGGGGAGTCCACTTGGGATTCTCTCTGTCTCCCTCTCTCTCTTCCCTCCCCCTGCTCTCTCTTTCTCTTTCTCAATAAACAAATAAAATCTTAAGAAAAAAAAAAAAAAAGAGTTCAGACACTGAATGTTTTTCCAAGGAATAAACACACTGTTGTCATCACCCCAACTTCCAGCCAGGTAACACAGAGGAGTAAGGGGAATCTGCTTCTCCCATGGTGGAAATGGTAATTGGAAATGTTTGCAATAGGGGATTGTTCAACTAGATTGTGGTATATCTTCTTGGTGGACTATTACACAGGCTTTTAAAAGGAAAATTTGAAGACTGTAAAGTAACCTGGGAAATATTAGTAGTAAAATTTTGTATATAAGTCAGAACACCCAATTTTATCAAACTATGATTGTAGCAAATGTGAAGGCATATGGTGTAAAAATGGAAAAATGAGCACTTTGCTATATGTCTGGAACTAGGCATTTTGTTTCTTTTCATATACTTAGTATATTTGGTACAGTACAAGTGCATTGCTTTATAAAATGGAGCCTAGGCATGAATGATTGTATCATTACACACGTGATTTTTTTTTTTAAGCAGTGTATTTGATAGAGAGGCAAGATCCCTAAACAATGTAACCCCTTTCCATTTCTTATTTCCTTCTTCTTCTTCTTTTTTTAATTTTTAAATCTCCAGAACCGGTGAGCAAAGTGAGGTAATGAAGCCTCGTAACTCTACATAATTTAAAAGAGAATCTTTAAGTGCAGTCATAACAAATCAAAACTACTATACTAAATTTTTTCATTAAAATTAAAAGAATGTTTCATGTTCCTTTAAATAGTATTGATTTTTTAAAATAGGTTTTACTTTTTAAGAACAGCTTCAGGGGCACCTGGGTGGCTCAGTGGGTTAAAGCCTCTGCCTTCGGCTCAGGACCTGATCCCAGTGTCCTGGGATCCAGCCCTGCATCGGGCTCTCTGCTCAGTGGGGAGCCTGCTTCCCTTCCTCTCTCTCTCTGCCTGCCTCTCTGCCTACTTGTGATCTGTCTGTCAAATAAGTAAATAAAATCTTAAAAAAAAAAAAAGAACAGCTTCAGATTCATAGAATAATTGGAAAGATAGTATCCTATAACCAGTTTTCCCTGTTATTAATGTCCTACATTAATATGATTACAGTTATAACAATGTTGTAATTATCAAACTAATATTGACACATTATTATTAACTAAAGTTCATATTTCCTTAGTTCATATTCCCTTAGTTTTATTCATATTTCCTTAGTTTTATTCTTAGTTCCTTTGTTTTTACCTAGTATCTTTTTTCTGTTCTGGGATCCCATCCAGGATATCACATTATATTTAGTTAGCTTGTCTCCTTAGGCTGTCATGGCTGTGACAGTGACCTTGATTGTTTTTGAGGAGTACTGGTCAGGTGTTTTTTAGAATGTTCCTCAAAGGTGATTTATCTGATGTTTGTGTAGTGACTACTCTGGGGTTATGCATTTTTCTAGGGAAGGACCACAAAGTAAAGTGTCATTTTTACCACATCATATCAAGGGTATGTACTATCAAGATGACTTATACTGCTGTTGTTAACCTTGATCACCTGGCTGAGATAGTGAAAGATCTTTTTAAAGCACTGAGTGTCTGCCAAGAAAAAAGAATTAAAATAAACTTGGCATAAAATTACATAAACAAACAAATATGGCAAGATTCTACTCCATGACTCCTAGACTTTATTAAATAAGAAAACATTCTTCATGTGGGTCTCCCTTCTTACCTTCCCCATATACCGTTGCCTCCATCACTCCAGCTCTCCCTGCTTTGGCACCTACATTTTCTTTTATTTATGCCTTAGTGAGATATTTATATTTATGTCATTTTGGAGAGACAATGCCATAACCCCTCCAGAATGATTTGGAGACTCTAATCTTGAATTTTGTGCTGTGAAGACACAAGCCCAATTTTTATGTAAAGATGGAGGAGATTAAGCACACAAAGTCATCTTTCCTTCATACTGACAGAATAAATAAATTTCATAGACTTGTCAAATCAAAAATGTGCTTTCAGTGATGAGTGTCAACCATGGGAGCCTCCACAGGTCTGCAGAGGATGAGGCTTATGGTTAAGGAGGTCATTGGGAACAGGTACTTTTAAGCAGCCTCAGACTGTCATTTCTCCCCATATCTGACCCATGGAGAATGCATAATAAAAATGTTGAATAAATAGCTGCATATTTTCATAATGAGCCAAGAGAATATAAGAAATGAAGTGTCCTAGAGTTATTGGTCACTGTCAGTCCTGCTGCAGGTCTTTCTAAGGAAGGTGCTGTTTTTATGGCCCTTGCTCTGTGAAGTCTGAAGTCATTCCAGGAGCTAGACCCCCACATGCTTAGAGATTGGACAAGCTTGACCCAAGAAGAGCTCGTTCATAGATTTCCCATTTATTTAGGGGCTGGCATGCAGAGATGAGCTGGACCAACTAGAGTCTTCCCCTGGAAATCTGGAGTAAGAAATAAGGAATGAATTCCCAAAAAACCAATTTTACTGGAGTTGTCATATTGCCACAGGCTTGAGTAAGTCACAGGCACGTGCAAGGTGAAGATACGAAGTGACATAGAGAAGAGAGAAAAAGCTGGTAGAGGAAGAATGACCTTGAGAGAGACTGAGTCAAAAAGAAGTTCTGAGAAGGTATGACCTCTGATCAGTTCTAGTATGTTTGAACACCTTCTTCCTAGATCTAAAATGAGTCTCCGTTTTTTGAAGTTTAAAGAGCACTACCTAAAACAGTAAAGGTCTGTAGACCTCTGCTCAGCAACAAATTTCTGAAAGATTTTTTCAAATTTGAATAATTCTCCTTGCAAAAAGAAAAACCCCCAAACTTTAATGTCATATAACTGTGTATCCCACCATCAAACTTCCCAGTTTACTGTTTCTCAAGAGGCTTTTTAGAGGCTTTTTAGTGCAGGACAGAAGAAAAAAAAATAGAAACTGAACAGTATTCACAGTCTCACCTTCTCCAAGGCTAACTTGGGGCTCTTTCTCCAGGTCACACTTATACTCTCCAGCCTCCTGGATGGAGCTCATCGCAAAAGCCCTGAAGTCCATCTTTTCATACACACATAATGATGCATAAATTTCCTTTTTTCCTGGAAGCTACTGGACTGCTACCCTTAGTCATAGTATAGGAATGCATCTTTCCCATCACTAATGATGTTTTTATAAGATCAGTTATGTTATGTGCTTGTTGAGAAATAACACTGTATTTTTTATAGCTGCAAAGACATGACCAAGGAATGTATTAAAACACACCACAAGTAGAGTGCTACGCATAGCGACAGATTTATAAAACACTAATTAAAAGATGATTGCTATTCCAACCAACAAAATATTTAGAAGTGATATTTGAATAATTACGCTTCCTTTGAACATCATCTCTGCTCCTTTTTTGTAGTAATTTATTTGTTCCCTTTAAAGTACATTTATTGATACTTTTTTTGGAGTTCAGTTTTCTCATTTGGGAAACATCGTTAAAAATAAAATTATTTAAAAGTGCAATTGTGGAGTCTTCCATGAATTTTTAAAAGCAACTATTCTTTTTAGTAATGGACAAAGGTTGATACTTCTTGTGCTTCATGAATTTATTGAGTATGAAATTTGAAAATGTTTTATTAGGTCATAGCTTTGCCTGAAAAGTAGAACTATATAATTGCATTAGAATTAGATTTATATAATTATATCAATTATATAATTGCATGGAATTGGAGTTTTTCTTAAGATCAATAACATAAACAAATAGTGGCTAAGTGTGGTTGACATTGAAATGGATTTTTAATTCAATTTTGCGTTTAAGTAAAGCCTGGCCAAGGACCAGACCAAGATGTCAGACAGATGGAGGGAGAAATTGGTAAAAATAGATTATTAAGGTGAGTTTCTTTCCATCTTTGAGGTTGAGGGTTTACTTAAACTGAAAACAAACTTCATATTTTAACCACTAAAGTTTAAAAGAATATTATTACATCTAAAAGCATAAAACATCTATATATTTCACTAGGATGACTCTTGGGATGGGTGGTAGTGTTGAATGGAACATTCACTTAACATTGCACATGGATTAAAAAATATAGGGGGTGGGGCGCCTGGATGGCTCAGTGGGTTAAAGCTCTGGTCATGATCTCAGGGTCCTGGGATTGAGCCCCGCATCCGGCTCTCTGCTCAGCAGGGAGCCTGCTTCCTCCTCTCTCTGCCTGCCTCTCTGCCTACTTGTGATCTGTCTCTGTCAAAGAAATAAATAAAATCTTAAAAAAATATATATAGGGGGAGTAGAGTAGCAGCAAAGTACGGCTCAGTGTATGAAATTTGCAAACCATCAAAGCCAACAAGCCAGTATGTATTCATCCTTTAATTATATATTCGATAGTTCCCTCATAGAGAGATTGTGAACATTTAACTTGAGTTATTCCTGTGACCCCAATAACAGGACCTGATAACAACTCAAACTCCTTTCCTCCAGAGAATGCCTTCGTCTATATTTGCTTTGGTGTACAAAGACTGATGGACACTTTAGTTTGGGTGTGTGAAAGCCTACCTGTTTGAATTGGTGAGGGTTACACTTACACCTGCTGGACATTGAAGAAGTCAAAGAATAGATCCAAACTCGATTCCTTTCTTACATATATAAATAATCATATCATCAAAACAAACTTCTGTCAGCTCAGTTGACAGAACTCTTCTCAGCTGGTATGCACACTCAGTGTATTTGTATTTTCAGGCATTGTAATTTATGTTTGTTTTGTCGGTGCCATTTTTTTTTTTTTGAAAGCTGCTAATGGGTTAACAGTATGACTTCTCCTTTCCTTGGAAGCTGCCCACAGTGCTCAAGAAAATGTTGTGTCGGGGTGCCTGGGTGGCTCAGTGGGTTAAGCCTCTCCGGCTCAGGTCATGATCCCAGGGTCCTGGGATCGAGCCCCGCATTGGGCTCTCTGCTCAGCAGGGAGCCTGCTTCCCTCTCTCTCTGCCTGCCTCTATGCCTACTTGTGATCTCTCTCTCTTTGTCAAATAAGTAAATAAAATCTTTAAAAAAAAAAAGATAATATTGTGTCCACAGAGATGGTTCAGTGAGCACTGTGGTCCCTTGAGAGATGATTAAGCTGTTTCTACCCTTATAAGAATATGAGAAGAATGATAATTTTTTCAAATCCAGAGGTTGATTGGTTACTCTTCTTCCTACTTTGTGTAAAATGCATGATTTATGGCTTTCGCATCAGGAGCTTCTTTTCTATTTGCATCATTTAATTCTTGTAGCCATCCCTTCAAATTATAAAAGGAATGAAAATCATTATGAATATTTCTGTGAAAAACAAGATAAAAAGTCTTGCAAAACTTTACTTAGGCACAAATTGCACTTGTGTTTTCTTCTTTAGTGCTTCTTAGACTTTTCCACCCAAGTAGAAGATCATGAATACAAACCCAGAAACCCTCAATCTTCAGTTAGAACTTAACAAACTTCTGTAAGCTCACCACTTCTTGGACATCCCCTATTGATTTTTCTTTCTGCTTCATAACAAATATTAACACTTGATTTAATATAATTTCCATCAAATCTTCCTTAAATGAGGATACTCCCAAGAGGTATATTTTGTACTTCCTGTGAGCTGGCTGTGGTTTCGTGTTGGTGTGCCTTTTCCAGTTTAAGTATGAGCTAAAGCAGAAGATGGACTCTTTCACTTTGGATAAGCTATTTTACTTATGATTTAAAGCATTAATTACATGTGATTTAAATATATAAACAATGATCAAGTTTATGGCACCCTATAATAAAAGCTTATGACTGAATTTTTGTTGAGAAATATGTGATTTGTTTTTTTATAAGATTTGCCTAGGAGTTTATTAGAAATAATAATAATTTAAAAAATCATTGTAAAGGCAGCACTATGAGTGACTAAGATCGGGCTCTGGGGGCAGGTTTGAGTCCTGCCTTTATGACTTACCTATCATGTGACCTGCTTATGTCACTTCACCTCTTGTACTCAGTTTCCTCATCTATAAAATGGGATCAAGAATACTACTTACAATGTTGGGTTGTAAGAATGACTCAGTTGGTGAATATACATAAGGCACTTTGAATATTGTCTAGTGCTACAAAACTATTGGAAAAATTTATATGCATAAGGGAAGTTGATAATATATTGAGATTCGTTTTATAAAAGGAGTGACATCAATGCAAGGTTAATTTCAGAGCACTGGTTGGGTGGAACTCAGGCCCTGCACTCCCATATGAGTTAGAATACCGAAAGTTGACCTGTCGTACCCCTCCTCCCACCATCAAACTGCCACAACAGTTCACAGCAGGCTCTCTTTCTCTCTCTCTCTCTCTTAAATAAGTAAATAAATAAATAAAAGCTTAAAGAGAGAGAGAGAGAGAGAGGAAAAGCCAGTAATTTAGATCAGTCTTGTGAGACCCAGGCAAAGGTTTTGGAAATTTGGAAAGAAAGTTTTATCAGAAAACTGTTTCCCCCACCCCTCATTTCCATTCTTTTTCCTCCCCCCACTCCTCTCCTTTCTTACTTTCTTTTCCTGTTTCTTTTTCCTGAACCCTGCACAAACACTATCAACTTTTAGTTTTTCTAGGTAAGTTATGGCAGACAGAAGTATCTGGAAAGTACTTGAAGCTCTTCAGAAAACAAATTTATCTTGAGAAACCAAAATATTCCTAATTCTTAAAAAATTAACTATTATATTACACCCTGATTGACAAATTATTCCTTTATTCAAAATGGAAAGGTGTATTTATATAATACCCTGATAACAGCTTGGTCAAGAGTAGTGTCCCCTTTGAACAAGTTGGGGTAAATTCCACTAAGCATGCAGAATCCCAAGATGCCAGGTTTTCCTGGCCAGCCACTATCACTGCTTTCCACTAACTGCCCACTGAAAATAGCAAGAAAGACAGGACACAGAGCTGTTTTCTAATCTAATATACAGTCCTTTGGGAAAGTATGACCCTAACTCTAAACTTTGATGAGCAAAATGGGTTGATATTATAAATGGGGGAATAGAAAGGCACTTAAAGGAAGATGAAGTTTTTATGTTTGGCATAAAAAACTGGCAAAATGACAATTGTAGACTGCAATAAACTACATAAAATATTCAGAGCAAACACTAAAACAAAATCTATACAAAAGGATACACTCAAAAACACTAGATAAATTAAAATGGAGTTCTAAAATTCAAGTAACCCACAAAAAGGCAGGAAAAGTAAAGAAGAGAAACAAAAAACGAAATAGAACAAAAAATAAAATGAAAGCTATACGCCCTAACCTATTAGTAATTTCATTAAATGTAAATTGTCTAGATATATTAAGTAAAAGACAGAGATTGGTGAAACAGATTAAAAAAATCCTAACCGTATGTAGGAAGGTTGAGAGAAAAAAGATGGAAAAAATATATATCATGGAAACATTAACCAATAAGGAAAGAAAGAATACATTAATATCAGATATAGTGAATTTTAAAGCAAAGAAGTTATTTAGGTCAGAGAGGGACATTAAATAATGATAAAAGAGTCAATCCACCAAGAAGACAAAGCAATCTCCAAACAACAAAGCTGCAAAATACATGAAATAAAAATCGATAGAACTGAAAGAAGAAATAGAAAAATCCACAAGTGTAGTCAAAGCCTTCAACACCTCTATTTCCACAACTAATGGAACAATTAGGCAATCAGATCAGGGGTTTGTAGTAAATAACATTATCAAAGATTTTGGTTGTAATATACACTGAGGTAGGTATCGCTGGGAAGGAGAAGGTTTATGTGGAGGAATGGAAAAGAAGATGAGCTGGACTTCAGTCAAGTTAAAATATTCAAGAGCAATGTCAAGGGTGTAGTTGGATATATGAGAAGGTAAAAGGTTAGAAATACAGATATGGAGTCATCTACATAAACGTGGTCATTGAAGCAATGGGTTTCAATGAGTTTGCCAAGAAGAGAGTACAGTGTTACATATATAGTTTTTAATTGTAGGCTTGAACTTTGAGGAATTCTGACATTTGTTGCCTGTGTAGAGAAAGAACAGTCTATTGGGAAAAATGAAGAAGTGGTCAAATATGTTAGAGAAAAGTTAAGTGCTTGTGACATGGACATTAAAAGCATAAGGTATTTCAAAAAGAATGAGGATCCCAAAGTGAATGCTGCTGAAAGGACAATGAAGACTAGAACTAAAAAAATGAGTACAGGATTTCTTGACAGTGAGATCATTAGTGACCTTGATGAGAGGAAATTGATGTAAGGAAAGGGGTAGAAGCTTGGGTGGATAAAGGAACAAATGAAAAAATTAAGACATGTAGATAGATAAGTAGAAAAAAATTATTTTCATAAGTTTGACTGAAAAAGAGAAGTATGAAGAGCTGAGGAAGAGATTTTATTCATTCATTCACTCATTTATTCAGTTGTTTAGACATGGTTATAGGTTTTTTTATTGTCTTCCCCCCTCCCCTGTTTTTCATTTTTCCCTCCAGGGAGAAAGATTAGACAAAATTGAGAGGAAGAGGCTGAGAAAAAGATAAAGTTGATTCTGTAAATTTTTGTTAAAGGAAAGGTGGAATAAGAATCAAACAAAGCCAGAGGGACATGAGGGCATGCCTCTTCTTAATAGGGAAAACAGAGCCAGTGCATACAAATGGAATATGATTGGTTGTTTGGTAAGGGGAAATATAGGGATTTCCTATCTGGTGTTTTGCTTTCCTTGAATGTCTTAAAAATCCTCACTTATGGAAAAACACAGAATCATTTTTGACAGATAAAGAAACAATATTTTATGTACCAAAAAGAGAACAAAATTATACAAAAAGGTGGGAGGAGAGTTTGTTGCAAAGCCCTTTATATGAAAATTTCTACAATAGTATAAAAATTAAGGCACATTGAGTTTTACAGTTAGTGAACACTTAACTACATTGCAAAGAAGAAACTATTCTGGAAAATCAGGATGTGTGCAGACTCTTGGTTGAAAGTGACACAAAATCCTGGCTAAAATAGCTTAGGCAAAAAGAAACTGTTATTATTCCTGCAATTTTTAGTTTTAGGGGATGGCTTCAGCATGTCTGCAGTCAGGCCTGAAACGATACCATGGAAACCTCACCTCTGCCTTCAGCTACGTTCCTGCAGTCTCAGCTAACCCAGGAAGCAGCAGCAATGGAGTCTTCTGCTTTATCCTCTTAGATCCACGCCCAGGAAGGAAGGTGTAGGATGTCTTTCCCAGAAGACCTAGAAAAATCTCCTTGGCTTTACTTGGGTCATGGGCCAATCCCTGAAATAATAACCGAGGAGGATGAGATATCTCAGTAGGATTAGGTCTGTGGTCATTGTGGGATATAAGTATGGAGTCACAGGCCATTACAATGGGAATAGATAGATCCCCAAAGGTCAAGGACTATTGATTATAAAAAACACAACCAAAGTGATTAACAATTTCACTTTTCCTCCCTGTATATAATCTTTGAGATTAACAGCTAATGGATATGACAAATTACTGATTTGAGTTTATCTTCTGCACCCTTTACTATAAACTTGTCCTGACGGTGCTGGGACCCTAGTGAGATGACCAAAAGGGAGATTCTACATGAATGAGCTCTGAATCGTGGGGAATGGCCATGATAGTAACCAACAATTAAAAAAAGAAAAGAATTTAAGGGAAAAATGATTAAAAGTGTCTTTTTATTTAACTTTGAATATGCAGAGTTCACTGTGAACTCTGTAAATGTGTAAAGGTATAATTTCAATTTCATTAAACATAACTCCATCAGCATATATTTCTTTGAGTAATGTCCTGATATAGTGCATTCCTAAAATTAGTTTTTATCAACCATAGTCATTAAAGATAATTTGGGCATATGACATGACTTTGTTTATATTAGGTAAAATACAAAGCAAGCCCTCTATCCAGCAAGGCTTAGGTCAAACCCAGTGTAACAGTATAAAGACGTTAGCAATACCAATCCAGTATGCTGTGAGTTCCTTAAGAGTCTCAATTAAGCAGTCCTCACTTCTGTGTTTCTTCTGCCTAGCCCTGGGCTTAGGCACCAGTAAGACTATGTTGATTCGATATTTTAGCTGGCCTTCTCTTAAGGATTCACAAGCATCATCACTCCACTGAGTTAAAGCTTTTAAAGCATCATTTGGTTTGGAATCTTGGCAGTGGGGTACAATCCCTTCCTTGTTTTTCTCCCTATTACTACTTGTGTACACATATTTCTTTCTCCTGAACTATATGCTGCTTTCAGAGCAGAAACCATATCTAAAATCATAAATTCATTTATCCATTCACTAATTTACTAACCACAAATATTCATTAATTGTCCTGTACATGTTAGGAAGTGTACCTATAAAAATAAAACAGATACAACCCCATAAAAACACATGTCAAGTTTTAACTTGCCCTGTTATGGCTTCTTCTTATCTTTATTGCAATATCTGGTGAAGGATGTAGCACATAGTGGAGGTTTTAGAAAGGCTTACTTAAATTAATTGATGAGGGAGAGTTCTACCGAATATCCTATATCTATAGTTACTATCAAATCACAATGTAAATTATTACCTATTCTCTTCAATTAACAGCTAAATAATAACCATCATTTATTCAAAATCTATCATGCAGGAACCTTATGTACATCATTTTTTAAAAACATTACAAAAGCCATATAAATTTCCTAATTTTATACAGGAGAACAAGAAGACTGGAAGAAACTTCATGAGTCCTATATGTAAAGTAATACACCTAGGATATGAACACTGTTCTGTTTAGGAGTGAAGCCTACAGTCTTACTCATTGTTGTATACTGGTTTCAACACACTTGAAACACCTGCCCATTTAGTCCTAATATTCCAATACTTTTTGGCAGCTCTCTTCTTTCTTGTTGCCCCCGAAGTATCTTAACTTTGGACAATAGCAATCTAACACTTCAAGCAACTCAATACAAATTCATGTATTTGTTTATGTTAACAACCTTCAATCTTTTCCAGTGAAAGATGGCTCAGCTCTCTTTTTCATGGTTGGGTCTTTCAACCACCATTTTATAAATTCTTTGTTATGACTCTACCTCTCTGGGCTCAATGGGAAAAGATGTACTTCAAGCACTCTAAGAGAAGGACCCTCTCGGCTTACAGTTTCTGGACCTCAGGCAGATAATCAGTCAGTGGTCAAAAACAGTCAGCAGAGTGATCTTCTGCTCAGATGGAAATCCCATTTTTGTGCCAGTGAGCTCTGTGAACTCTGAATGATCGCAATTCTTCTCACTCTTTAGAGATTCAAGTATGTAAACATCATCAAGAGAGCTTTGTTCTCATTGTTCTTTTCCATACACAATACCTATATTTTGCTCTTGTTTATGAAACCTATTTCTGTTGTATGTTCTTACAACCACAATGAGGCCCTTTCCATTCTGAAGTATTATCCCAGGGCTATAGTGGGAGCAGATTCAGCTGAAAACTGGGCTTAGTGTAAACAGTGTAAAACATGCAAAATCCAAAGCCTGGTTGCTAGGCTCTCAACACAATGGAAAATAGTCACATAAGGTTTATCATAAAGGACCAAGGTGATGGAAAAAAAAGAAAGCAATTGCCAGTGGTTCCAGTGAGAGGTGGTCTCTGAGGTCAATGTCAATGAGCATCTTCATCATTGTCTTTTTGAAAAGGTTAAAGGTTCCTAGTCCAAATGTGGGAACAAAGAAAAAAATGTATACCCTGAAACAATAATCTGCAGAGACAAGACAGCGCCAGAAAGACAAAGCCAGTTCAGCCGTGTTTCCTGACAGCCCTGCCCAGCATACTTCCACCTCAGGCAGAGAACTGAGTTTCTAAAGAATAATTATATCAAGTGATGTCATGATTGATGGCCTCTTTCCAATGGCTTCATGGCTTATCTTTTAAGCCAGAGAGTTAGGGGAGGTAGCCTGCTGTGAACTGTTGTGGCAGTTTGATGGTGGGAGGAGGGGTACGACAGGTCAACTTTCGGTATTCTAACTCATATGGGAGTGCAGGGCCTGAGTTCCACCCAACCAGTGCTCTGAAATTAACCTTGCATTGATGTCACTCCTTTTATAAAATGAATCTCAATATATTATCAACTTCCCTTACACATACAAATTTTTCCAATAGTTTTGTAGCACTGGACAATATTCAAAGTGCCTTGCATATATTCACCAACTGAGTCATTCTTACAACCCGACATTGTAAGTAGTATTCTTGATCCCATTTTATAGATGAGGAAACTAAGCACAAGAGGTGAAGTGACATATGCAGGTCACATGATAGGTAAGTCGTAAAGGCAGGACTCAAACCTGTCCCCAGAGCCTGACCTTAGTCACTCAAAATAGGGGAGAGGAGGAGAAGGAGGGAGAGAGAGAATCTCTAGTAGACTCTGACTGAGTTCAGGGCTCCATCTCAGGAGCCTGAGATTATAACCTGAACTGAAACCAACAGTTGGAACTGAGCAACCCAGGTGCCCCCTTTCTCTCATTTTTTGACTAGCTGGTGGGCATGCTTAGGATTTGAGAATGATTGTATTCTAAAAGTTTCTTGACAAGGAAGTTTATGGGAAATGTGTAAATCAAATCACTGCAGCAATCCAGACAGTCTCTCTTGAGCGTCTCCCAATAATACCATTTCTACAGGTCAATGTGGAAAACCTCAGTGCTTGAATGGGATGGAAAAAAACATGACCTCAATCCTTTAATCTATTCCTGGTAGATCACTATCATTATCTACAATCAGTTCTATATATAATTAGAGGGTTTATTTTTGCATTACAAAAACTATCCCTAATTATGTGTTATTTGCAAATTGCTGCACATTGACATTCATCTTTATGATGAAATGAAGGTCTTGCCCCTCACTGTATTAATATCACTTCTATGCTTTTTTTTCTCCTACCCCAAATCTTCAATTTAGTGACCAGTTAAGTTCAAAACATTTTTTAAAACATTCACCTGTCTTCCCAGCATCCATAAGACATGTTCTGAGTCAAAATACCCTTCCTCACTTATCTGCCCTCTGGCAGAAGCAGGTAGAGAGGTAAGTCACAATGGGTAAAAGCAGACACTGGAACAGGCTTTATACAAATATTGCATCTGCTAACTTGACATTCTGACATAGATGCTTACTATAAGCATTTTCTTGTTCCTTTGCTTAAACATGCCCAGCAAAGTTATAATAAGGGATGTCCTTTTGGGTTGGACCTTCTTTTAGGAAAAAGAGATTCTTTTACACTCAACAATTTGGTCAAGGCTATCCTGTGGCTGAGGAGAGATAAGATAATGAAAAACAAGTTGATTATTTCTTCAAACTTTAAGCACTCCTGCGGATCCACGGACCCACAAGGTGAAAGAAAAAATTTTTTGAAATATTTTAAAAAGCTAATGAATACACAATTGGAACAAATGATTGTGTCATCTTCAAAATTTATTTCAATGATTGACTAAATTATTGCTAGAAAATTGTCCTCTAGACGAAACAGAAGTCCTTTATTTTGTATCTCCAAACATGTAAACAACAAAATCCTTCCAGCACCATCAGATTCAGCTCACTCACGAAGAAGGAAACTCAAGAGGCTAAACTGTATCCCTATGATTATACAAGGATTGTGGACACCAAGACTAAGTAAGTTTCCAGTATTTGCTAGCATTAAAACCATTTTCATTTTCAAATCTGAGATAAAACTGTGACATTGAGGATGAATTGTGCAAAAAAGATCAGAATTTAAAATCCCCATTCTGACGCTTATTTTCCTTGGAACTGGATGACTGCACAGCATTAAAAGCAGTTCTTCATATTGGAATCCATTGTTTAACATTTACCTGTAAATCCTATTTATTTTTAAAAATCTCAGTGTAGATTATATTGTCCCTAGGTTGTTTTTTCCACTGTCAGCAATGTAAAAAATCCAGTAGAGTTGAAAATATTATGAAGAACCACCACATTTTGTCATTAAATGATAACTTGGTGAAGTAGTCCTTCAGGATACCTGAAAATATTTAAGTTCCCATCATCAATATTATTACAAAGAATATTTATTAAGCACTTCTTTGCCTTTGCATTCTCTGTGTTAAGAAAACCTGGCACTCCTTGAGGAACCTGGGAAGGGTCCAAATACTTACCAGTCTCATCTAATCTTATACCTTTATCTGCTGCTCATGCTTGATATTCTCCAGCATTCAGTATTTGGCCCATAGACATGACACCTTCTTGGGCAATCTCACCTCTTTTGCCATTAGTAATTACTCTCAACAGGTTTTATAGATACGGGAGGACTAGACTAGAATAGTGATTAGGAACACATGTTCTGGCCATGAATGAAGGCTGCCTGAGTTCAGACCACCTCACTGACACTCACAAACCTCTTCAAAGTTCAGTTCTCCAATCTGTAGTAATACCTATTTGACAGAGGTGTGAGGTTTATACATGTTAAGTAATGAAGTGCTTAGAACAGTTTGTCACATTGCAAGTGGTCAGTATTGATTATTATTATCCTTACGTCATTGATTCTCAAATCTATATTTCTAATATATCACCAAAACTTTAGAGCTAAATGAATTCTCCCTAAAAAAAAAAAAAAGTTGTCCAAATAGACTATACTAGTATCACCTGGGGTGCTTATTTAAAATGCAGATTCCTGGACTTCATCCCGTGTTTCATGAATCGGAATATCCAGGGGTAGCCCTCAGGAGTCTGTATTTTAACATACATCCTAGTCATTCTGATATAAAGTAAAGTTTGTAACGACTTTTTCTAGGTTTCTATTTATTGCCTCTGAGTCATCTGTACTGAGCTGACCCCCAAGCACCCAGAGCTGAACTTAACCCAAACTTGTTTCATTATCTCACCCTCTGAAAATCATCCTTTCTTAGTCACTGGCATCATCTGTCCCATACTCACTAAGACATCCTAGAATTATCCTTGACTTCTGACCTTGTCAATTCCACATTTGATTCCTATGATTTCCAGCTGTCCTAAATATATCTTCCTCTGTATTCCCATTGTTATTGATTTGGTTATCCGTTCAACTCTTAGTAACTGAGCACCTACTCTGTGGGGTAGGCAAGGGATACAACCATGTATGTGTTGAGATTTCAATTTATGGTAGCTCAGGCCCTTATCATTGCTCTCTTGTATTATAACTGCCTACTAGTTCTTTGTGTCTTTAGTCTTCAGTGCTTTCCAAATAATCCTTCACATTGCTAACTAAAATTAAGTCAATCATATCAGTTTGTGCTTCAAGCTCTGTCACTTCTAAAATAAAGTTAACCTTCACATTGTCAGAAACAACCTATTTCAAAATGTGTCGAAGTCTCTGCTCTACTTCATATTACTCTCTCCACATAGGACTTTTGCTCCAAAAACACTAAAAAATTTATAAGCCTCTCTCCCACACCATAACTGTGTCAAATGCACATATATTTAGCTTCTTCTCTTTTCCAGATGTGTGTGCAGAATATTTTGTGAGATATGAGAGCATTGCTCAGTCTTGCAGGGTAAGAGAGTTTCCTGCTTCATGCCTCAGTGTCTTTCGTAGCAGTGTTCTTTCTTGCAACTTCTACAATCCGTCTTTCCCTCTCACCCCAACTCCCTCGTTATTAGCTTATCTTATTCATCCTTCAAGATTCATCCTTCCCAGTCAACCCCTATGTCCTTGTGCCTGGCCTAATGTACCTTCCTGTGGTATTTAAAAGAATGCGAAACATTGTGTTCACTGTGTTAGACTGTAATCTATTTGTGTGCTTGTCTTTCTAACCAGACTGAAAACTCCTTGAGAGTATAAAGCCCGATCATCCTTGAATTCCTGGCAGCCCAGGGTCAAGGCAACCATAGGAATAGAGTCTTTCAGCCTTTGCTGAAAGAGCCTTTGCTCTTCTTACCCCTTAGTTCCGTCTTTCTTAATGAAAGCACATCCAAAATCTCTCCTGGGCCTTTGCTCTTCTTACCCCTTAGTTTCCTCTTTCTTAATGAAAGCACATCCAAAATCTCTCCAAAATCCAGCCTCCTCCCTTTGGTCTGAAAACAGTTACTCCTTGGCTGTCCCTTGGACCTAAGAGCTGACATTCCAGAGATGCTATCCAGACTTTGGATAGTAGTAGACCTCAGAGAGGCTGTACCACCCCTAGAAGAAGTCTCAGGTCATCAGGACAGAGAATTCCAGGTCCCAAGTGATAGGAGCGTGGTCTGCTTTGGGGATAGGACTTCAGTAGACATGTTCCCTTTACCTGATGAAGAGGGATGAGACTGAAGGAGGGGTATCTCTAAAGCACAGGGTTCTGGGGAGGGACTCTGACTATATGGGTCTAAAGGCAGAACTGATCCTATGCTGAATATAGAACAATGTCTGGTGCACAACAGGTGCTCAACACATGTAGTCAAAAATGGAACCTTGAATTAGCATATGACATCATTTTCCAACCTGCCAATCCCAATGTCATAACACACTCGCCTGTTGCCATCAACTATAAGTTAATATGTACCAAGAAAATTTTGGATTTTGTTTTCATAAGCAAATTATCAGAGCTGCCACTCTATTAATGTCACTCCCCACTGCAACTGGAGTGGCTTTAGGGTAGGAGAGAAAATGGTGATGGTAGTGGTGGTATTGGGAGGGTTGAGAGGTCCTGGGCTGTATGCACAGCTACACAGCCTCAGCATGAGGACTCAGGAGTGGATTTTAGTTTGTACAGATTTGTACAGATTGTAAATTATACTTTTACTTTTTCATAATTTTATTTTGGTGGGAGGTTTATCCAAAATTTTAGTTTTCACATGAACTAGATTGCCTGAAAAATAAAAGTATGTAAAAAATACCAGTGTTTTAAAGTCGCAAATACTCCATAAAGAGAGATGAATTTCTCTTAATTGGAGAGATACATAGTGAAATGTCATGGACATTGAAGTTTCAGGTGTGGATTCCAGTTCCAACTCTACCATGTGTAGGTTGTGTTTTGTTGAAAATGTAGATTTAGTCTTTCTGAGATTTAGTCTTTCCATAAAACAGTGGACTACTTCTCAGGTCTATGGTGAGGTACAAAAGACCTAATATAGATGATTGCCTAGGCTCTGCCTAACATGGGCTGTATATAAGGGGTGATGTATTATAGACTTCTGTTTTCATCTATCTGGTTAGGGGATGAAGAAGCAATAAAAGCAGAACACAGAACTAGGTGGAAAAATAGAAAATTGACCTGCAACAGAACTAAAATCCTGTTAGAGACATTCTTTTGGCATTCCTGATAGATAAACAAAATAGAAGACCAAAACAAAAACTAAACTATTTTTCTATCTGCCTTTTCCAGAATTCTTTAGTGAATCAAAGATTAGAAAGAGACAGAGAAACTGCACCCTAGTGAAGGGTACAGCCACATGGGAAAGGAGCCGCTCCCAGAGGACACCACCTCTGCATCCACAGCCAGGCCAGACTGCTCAGGTAAGCAGGTGTCACAGCATAGTGACGGGCCCTTTGGAAGCCCAGTCACAAAGGCCGTTTAAGAACAGTGCCGGGTCTCAGGGAGGGGGAGGGCTCACCTGGAACTTGGAAGAATAACTCAGAGTGGGCCCAATCCAGAGGTAGGTGCCTATAAGATAGGAGATCTGCTGCAAAGGGACCCAGGGTCAGAAGTGTCTGAGGTCCGGCCAGCCTGGCAGAAAGGAGAACTGAGGCTGCAAATAAGAGCTTAAATTCTCTTTCTAGGTCTCAAGGAGTCATTAAATACTAAGACCTAAGAGTGTAAGTGGAACTGAAGAGTTTCCTGGGAGCCTGGGGAGGTAGAGAAGCAAAGGAGTGAAGCAAAAGGCAGCTGGTAGCTGATGTGCATGAATTCTGATGTATATCAGTTTGCTGAATCATTTACCCTTCTTAGCTGTTACTAAACTCGGCCTTCTCCATCTCTTATGAAGTTATTTTTCCTAAATTCACTTTTCTGCTGTTCTTCCAGAATCTTTTGGACTATGACAAATAAAAATATCAGTCATCTCCAAGACATTTTCTTCCTGCCCTTACAAAATGGCATCCAAACAGAAACCATTTCGATTCCAGGGGATAAATATCAGACCAGAAGAGAGGTTAAAGACCATCTTGTCCACTGATTTAGAAACTTCTTTTAGCCATGGGCAAACACAGTTTATACAGTGGCACCATATTTAAAAAGACACAAGGGGAGCTGTTTTGGGTGCAGAAAGGGAATGCTTGTTGGGCACAGGAGCAGAGATCCTGGAGTTCTGCCAGACGGTTTGTCTCCCTCCCAGCACCCATGTCCTGCTCAGAGAGCAGAGTTTGAAACATGCCAATCTAGTCCAGCTCCCAATTCCTTATCCCCTTCTTTAAAATCCATGTCACATAGTTGCCCACGTGCAGAGAAAAAAATCCCTCACTCCCTAAAGCAGCATGTTCTATCTTTGGCTAGTTCTCCCTTTTTTTGTACCACCACGCTTTGTTTTTGTGAAATGTCCACACATCAGCACTCTTTGGTACCATGCTAAGATATTTTATCCTGAGATCCCTTGACTTAAATCAAGGATTTCACAAAACTCCTAACTTATATCTTTGGAGTATATCTGTGTTTCATTTTTATTGCAAACATTATACTGAAAACAGAAAAAGGAATATTATTTTTGGAAAAGGGAGGGTCTGCTAGGAAGCAATCTCAATAGGATGTGGGAAATAAGTAGCATATAAGTTAACCACATATATATAAACAAAAGCATAGTCCCTAAGATGAAATATCTAATCAATGTTGGAATGTCAAAATAAAAACAACTGAGTAACAAAATTCCTCAGTAGTAAAGTCCTTGTTGTGACAAAACAAATTTATGTCACAAAAGCGTATCGAAGGCTTATTTGTATAAAAGAAGGAATGCATTGTTGACCTACAAAGAAATAGTGTATATAGCAGGCATTGTTTTAACTTACCAATCTGAGATAATATGTATCACTTAACCTCAAAAATAACTATTAAAGTGAAGAATCCTCTGAATATCATGACTTATATGTGCCACAGTTTCTCTATTCAGAATCTGTCAATATTTAACAGGTTATATCAGGTGGCACTAAGCCACCATGAGTTTCATTGTCATAAGGATATGAACTCTATGGTCATAGCTGACCAGCATGTGAATGTAGCCACCAAAAAGGTTAATATGATTTTAAAATGTAAATGGAAATTTTGCTCTGGGCAGCAAAATCTAAATTTGATATTTAAGACAAAGTGTTGGAGTTGTAATCAGCCTCAGACAGCTAGGATATCTCAAAATGTTGTGCATTCTGAGTGGACAAAATGGAAATTCCATCATTCAAGGAACAAAGAAAAGTGGGAATAACTGAAGTGGAGAAGAGAGGACTCATGAGGAATTTGATGGTCATTTCCAGGATCTGGAAGGCTACTATAGGAAGAGCAGAGACGTAGACCTACCTCTACACATAGAAATGTTCAGAAATAAAATAGACTTTAACAGAAGAATTCAGACACCTGTAGTAGGGGTAATCAAAAAAAGCCAGAGGCCTTTTGGTGGAGATGTTTAAGTAAATGTTTTTCAAATATGGTTCAAGACCTATGTGAAAGTCATAAAATGAAACAAACTTAGTGGATTATTACAGTTTTTTTGTCGTTTAAAGAGAATAAAACAGGAAATATTCATATTCTGGGCCTGCTGAAAATGTATATAAAGGCATATATTATTTTGCTATTGTTTAATGAAACTTTTGTTATACACACATGAGTTGTGTTCAAGGTCTCGGTATAAAATAGTTCCCTTCTTTCAAGTAAGCTCTATGCCCCATGTGGGGCTTGAAGTCCTAACTATGAGATCAAGAGTGGCGTGCTCCATGGACTGAGGCAGTTAGGTGTCCCCTAAAATGACTATCTTCTTGTGAACTGCGGTCAAGAAAAGTATAAAATTCACTGTTTCGGTTATCATCATACTTCCCAGGAGACAATCAGGATCCAGACACACCTGGGCTAGCATCTCAGTCACAAAACTTTTATTTAACTTGCCTGTGGTTAAGTTCCCCATTTAAAAATGGAGGAAACAATCACAGTTACCTCTGAAATTTACATACATATATATATTACATGTTAAAAAGAGATACATAAATGCTTTTTATAGATTATGTAAATCATCATTTCTGCCTTTAACTTCTTCAGAATTACTTTACAGAAAATGAGAGGGTTTTTTGTTTTCTTCATGCGCTAGCCCCAATATGCACCAATACAGGTGGCCTTGAGAAGAGAAGTCAATAGGCCAACATCCTTGGGAGAAGATTGTGGTGGCAGGGAAGGGTAGCAGAGTGTGTGCCCAACTCCTTAATACAATAACGCCATTCATTCCCAGGCACCCAGATGTAGCTCTTTTGCATTCCGCCATGGCTTTGGAGGGAAAGGAAGCCTTTCCATTTTTCTTCAATGGCTCTTTTGCAACTGTTAACTTTGGCTGTTGGTGTCTCCCCAGCTGGGACTAAACATTCATGTTATCAGAGAACTGAACATCTTGGCCCCTCGTGTGTGAGCCCCATTGTCTGACAAGGGCTGTGGTACAGGGTGCTGTACCAATGGTGTTTATTGCTGTTTGGGTAACAGGAAGAAACCTGGTACTTTTGTACTGTTCAAACACTCATCCTATTCATGGCCACTGTTTATGCCAGAGGAAAATGTTCTCACAGAGAGACCAATAATTTAGTAAATATTTGAGCAGGAGGTTGAATAGTTTCTATTGGTGTCTTTATTAGTGATCTCTATTTCTGAATACAATGCAACTCTGTTGTAAAAGTGTTCTCTACTATGGATTTGGTTTATTGAAAGCCAAATCTTGTTCCCCACGTACAGAGTAAAATCTTCATCACAAGACAAAAAGCCTATAATACGTGTGGAATTCTTGTTCCTGACTTCTGGGATAATAGGATGAACTGCAATTATATCTATATGTCTATATCTATCTATATATCTGTATCTATATTTATATATGCATATACACATATATACATACAGTGCTCTTTTTAGAAGATAGCAAACTAAATAGAATAAAATATGAGATGTCATTGTAGGTACTTTCGAAAGTGTATAAGTGCTACCGTTCATTACATTAAACATACAAAGTTTTCCAAATTGAAGCAGTGAATTGGGTAGATGGGAGGGATTTCTAGACTTGGAGGAATATCTGGTGGTTTATGAGCTACTGACACATCTTTCCAACTTTTGATTAGAATAAACCAGCACAACTGAAAAGACCCAATTTTCTGAAATGTTACTTGTGGCACACAATGGGTTAAGAGTTCTCAAAGGCAGGTGTGTAGAAATAACTTTATTTGTCTATAAATTGACTTAAGGTTTATTTCTAACCTGCATTCTTCTTGGTTGTGCATGTGTTCTGGAAGGATCTAGCCCTGGCCAGTGCTTCAAGAGCACAGTGGCATCTGGTCCTCAGATTACCTTGTCATGCAGGCATCCCCTGAATTATCCTTGGTCCTGCTAACCTTTCATCATTGTTCCATGCAGATCCATGCTTGGTTGTCCTATGTTCCCTAATGCAAAGCCACGGGGCAGTCAGTAACCGCTTAGATCCTACCAAATCCCTCTAGGGGGCACAGGAGTCATTCCACTGCTGCTGGATCATGCTGAGCCATGGAGAGCCCCCTAAGCCTGGCCAGGTTCAGCCCACCTCAATGCCCACCTTCACGTGCAGAGGAGACCTTTTCAGTCACAAACTACTTGGGGATATGAAAGGACTATGAGGCTCCCTAAGGCCTGAACTCTTCTTAGATTCTGTTGCTCCACCCACACTAGACCCAGGATGCCTGGAGGTCTATGGCCTTCTCTTCCTACCCATACCATGGATCTGTATCTTCCTGTTTTTGCTCCTTTCCTGGGGGTAGGCCCAAGAAGAAAGCAGAGGTCCCTCTAATCTCAGAAACCACCACCTGGGGCCTTGCTTTCATTCCTCCCAAAGTTTGGCCTTTGGTAGGAGACAAGGCATAGGATTCATCTTTCTCAGGAATGCACACTATCTTCAGGGCTCTCCTCTTCTTCTCCCAATCAGAGTTCTTGTCCAGAGCCCTAAGAATTGGGAAAACTTTGTTCTTATGCACTAAATATTCTCTCAGATAAACTGTCTAATTTTTGAAACCTCAAAGCCAAGAACTGACTCATTTGCTCTCTGCTTTCTGTTGTGTTATCAGTTCCTAGAGAAGATCTAACTGGTTAAAAGGGAAAAGGTCAGGGGTTACAGGAAATAGGGAGAAACCCCCCCAAAGCTTTCTCTTTTAAACAATTTCTTTTCACAATAGTAACTGTTTTCATTGGTTTTGTTGGCTTAGCCACCATTGTTCGAAGAGCTGAAGGGCACTCAGAACTATGAGAATGATGTATGGATTGCAGTAGCCCTGCTCTTTTTCTTCCACTGAAGAACACTTGGGCAAAGTGTAGTGAAAAACTTGGATCATTAGACCAGACAGAGGTATTTTAAAAATATTATCTTGGGCCAACAACCTATCTCCCTTAGTAGTCACTTTTAACAGGGGTACCCAGGATCCTATTATAAATATAGTTTCTTTCCATGACCTCAAAAAATGAAAGCATCATCTCTAATATCCTTCATAATTTATCACTAAATTTATTCATGAATTTATCGTTTTCTTTTGAAACTAATTTTTATGTCTTATTTATCTATTATTCTAGGCTAACATATTCCAAATTCTTATTGTTATACAAAGTTGAATTTTATTTCCATTTTTATAAGCTTCAAGAGTTACCTTTAGTATGAATGAATTAAGGAAATAATCCCCTTATTATCATATCTGTGGGAACTGATCATCCCCTTGTCTATTTTTGTGGTTTTCATCTTATAATGTTTTATTATGTTTTTCTTGAAGTATGGGGAGGAGAATTTTACATAGTAAAATTTTACATAGTAAAATTCTAGATGTGGGTAAAATATGATTTCATAATGAGTAGACTTTTCAGTACCCTTTCAAATAAAGCCAAAGCCAAAATGGATAGACAATTTTGTTTCTAGGAAGATAAAGGACTACACACACACACACACACACACACACGGGTTGTGTTGATTCTAAAATACCTTCCTAGACATGGCCTGAATCTATGTGTCATGAGAACCACTTGGGCAATTTTTGTGACAATCTTGAGTTGGGAATTTAAAGTACATCTGTGACTTTTCTATTCATTCCCACCACTCTGAGATCAGGTGGGCATTGTAGAAAGACAATGGGATTTGAAGCCAGGGGCATGAGTTCTAATAAGCTCTCCATCCTTACTATCTGTATAATCTGGGAAAATATTTCACTTCTCTGAGTCCTAATTTCTGAGGTACAAAAAAACAATAATACTTAGCTCTCAGGTTCGGTGGTAAAGAATTCTGTGCTGAGTAAAATGTAAACATTAATTGGTGGTGTTATCTATATTATATTGAAGCCATTGACATTTTGAAAACCAATCCCTTCATCCCTGCTCTAAATGAAGAGTTTCTTTCCACCTAGGTAATATCAAATTGGGTTGGGTTTAATGACATATGTTAGTGACACAGAACAGTATCCTCAATTGCAGAGATCAGGCCTCATAGTTAGAAGATTTTCAAAAGAATCCATGTATGGCTACTGGACTCAACAGGAGTTGCAGTAATTCATCTACTCACTCATACATTCATTGAGAACCAACTATGTATCAAGCATTGCACTAAGCACTGAGGAATAAATCTGAATAAGATATGGTATTTGCTTTCATGGCCTAATTGGAGGTGAAGGTGAAAGAAATATAAATAGATAATTATAATATAAAAATATAAGTTCCTCATTAGAGGTATGTCTGAAGAACTAAGCATAGAGAAAGGAACTGCAAATTCTGCCTGGGGCAGTGAGGGCAAGTTTCAGTCATCTCTGCTCTTTTGACCAAAGAAGATTGAAAAATGGCGTGGGTATGGGTGTGTGTATGTGTATGTGACAAGGCTTCCATGTATACTAATTTGTAAAAATAAAACCGACCATATATGATCCCATTTCTATAAAATGCAATGAGTGCCTCTAACCTCCTAAATCCTTTAGACCTTCCCTTTTCCAGAAGATGTATTCTTTTTTTTTTTTTTTTTTTAAACGGGCTGTATACTCTTAGAAGGGATTCATCAAGTGGACTAGAAATGTTATGGAAAGGTTATTTAATACATTCAGAGGAATAATATGTCAGTAACTTCAATTCTGTTTTTGAAATGAATTAACCATTTTCCCCCTTGAGGTCTTCGCCCACATAGTTCAGTTCTCTCTACTCATTCTGGTAAAGGTTTTACACCAGTGGTTATCTGAGACTAGGGCAGATTATCTCTGAGGTAGTTTGTCTCTCCAAAATGTCTAAAGGGAACTCAAAAGTTCAGGAAGCAAAAAGCACATATTCTCATGTGAAAGACATGAGAAGGAGAAAAAACTGGGATGAGTCGATAACTTACAGGTCTCCTTGCTGAGCTGAACAATTAGTGGTTACCCAATGGCTTTGGGACTGGTCTTGAATAGGTTTCACATCTCAATTTCCCAACATTCTCTGGAACGAAAACTACCAAAGCAGATTTCTTAGCAGTTAACTCTTTTGGGAATCTATATGAAACACCAAAAAATGGGTTCTAGGAAGTGTATCAGGAATCAAAGACATCTAAATCCACAAATATACTTTTATAAGAATTTTAATTTAATACTCATCTTTTAAAACTGCAGGAGGATGTAGTGAGCTAAGAATTGCAACATGTATGCCACAGACAAGTTTATTTTTTTAAAGTATAAAAAAAGAAGACACAGATATTCAGAAACAGATGAACCAAAAAAAAAAAAAAAAAAAAAAAAAAGCCTAATGACTCAACATTAACTTAACAGTGGGTTGACTTGGTTTTAGTTCCAGGCACGGGCAAAGGTTCAAGTTGGATCTCATTTTATTCAAACTGGTTTTCCCACCAACTTTAGTTACATCGTGACAGAACTCCCACTACTATGCCTCAAATACCAAACACTTTGCCAATACTTTTATTGGATTAAAGAAAAGAGATCTCAAGTAAACATGTTTTGATACCCCCAAAGAGCATGAATCTCTTTTTTGCTAGTGCCCCTTGTTTCTTAATATTTTCTGGATCCTTTCACCACACCTCTTTGCTGCCAGCTATTTTTGTAGAGAAGGAATATGTAGTGGGAAAGTGTACTTTTTTCATTGCCCAGTCAACCTCCAGTGAGACCTAAACCTGTTTAGCTGCAAATACAGTATCATTATTTTGCACAAAACTTCTAGCCACTGTCCTTTGAAGTGGGTTGCAGTTCTTAAAATTTGCACAACACAAGGAATGCCTCAGTGTATTTGTCATAAAAAGAAAGAAAAATGGCTCATCTAAGAGCCCTAAGATATTTTATAAAGGCTATTGGATTGAGCAGGCAGTATCGCTGATAAACTAAAGCCATGAACTGCTCTTGTCCCCACAGTAATGCCATGTCTGACATCCCACAAGGTTTAGCAAACTGCATAAAGCAAACTGCATTTGTTCCCATATTCTTAGGCCTATGGGCTCAGTTTCTGACTAGCAAAAGTCCACTTCCCGAGGAAAATGCAAAATGTGCCTAAATACTTCAAAATACTTCAAAAATATTAATTTTTGCCTCAAGGGTGCCTCAAAGCCACCTCCATTCCCACCTCTGTCACCTACTTCAGTGCTCAGTGCGAACCATTTCTTCAAAATGGAAGGACTTAGATTCTCTTTTCCATTCCATAACATCAATTGACCTGAACAAATCATGTTTTTTTCTTCTCTCAATGGTAGCTTACCTCCCCCAGGATGCCTTCAAACAGTTACTTAAAAGATTTTCATGGTTGGATTGGTCTCAGGCTAGAATAACTTAAGAGTCAATGGTAAAGGGCACAGAAATATAGAGAGCCCTGGGCAGCTGGTACACTTGATTGAAAAGGAGTCCTACTTTGGGCCAGAAATTACTGTTTATGCTTAGGATACAATAGGCACTACAGTAAGTTATTATCAATGTGTCTTATTTAAGACCAAAGGCCAGATCATAGTCACGTGCAGAGATTTTTAAAAAGAACATGGAATATTTTAGAATTTTCTGATGGTTTATCACCAAGTACTATACTGAATAAAGTGAATCCAGTAAAGAAAACATGAGACATCGGATTCAATCAATGGTTGGTTATAATTATGTTCTGTGTGTGGCCTTGGAAGGCAAAGAATAAGATTTTGCCAGTAGCATGTCATTTCCTGCCCATTTATGCCCAGAAGCCCAAATGAGTTTGTATGTTGGTAGAAGAATACAAAAGTTTAACCTAATAATAAGCTTTAGTTTAAGAACGGGGACCAATTACATAAAGCAGTTTCTTCTAAATAAGCATTCTGAAGATTATTACATTACTTAAAAGTCAAGTACTGCAATGTGTTAGTTTCACATTGATGGATTCTGCCCGAAGCTGGGAAGGTTGCACGGTGCTCCTTCAGGGCTGTCAATGACCTCTAGCTGGTCAGTTTCAGTTCTCAGCTGTATCATGGCCACAAGGACACATGGATATGAGTTGTCTCTATATTCAATATATAGGGTTATAGCTTTTGTTAAGTTAAAATACCAGAAAGATATGGAAAGGTTATATGGTGGGTGTGGGTAGGAGGCAGAGAGGTGGGAAGAAGGCAGTGTTCCCTAGTAAAGCCAATTTACACCTTAAGGACATAAGAAAACCATCTAAAAAATATTCTGACTATTGCTTTAACTAGTCCTTGATTCAGGAGTTTTCGTCTTCAAGAAATGTGGATGTGCGTACATGGCAATCAGAATGACAGAATCATCATTATGTCTACCAATCACATTACCTTACAAGATGACCTTTGTTAATCAAATTGTTAAAAGTAGCATTCAGAGAAGTAATTCAAAAATTATTCTTATCTATCTCATAAAGGGAGCAATAACCAAAATGCTACAATGCCAGTGAATCTTCCAGGAAATATTGGAGCCTGTTCTATTGATGTTTTCATAAAAGGAAACAAAAGCAGACTATATTGTAGTTGAATAGAAGAAAGGTATTCTAATAGGAATGCCAATAAATGTCAAGAAATGACATTTCTAATGAGAAATGTCAAATGTCAAGGAATATAATAAACAAAAAAAGTGTAATTATTTAATGAGATAAATTCATGAAGTAATACAGAAAGCAATTATTAAAAATTTTTAGTAAATTAAATCTATTTGAAAGATTTGAAATTAATTTTATCATAGCACATAAGAATGTTGGAAAGGGGGTGCCTGGGTGGCTCAGTGGGTTAAAGCCTCTGCCTTCAGCTCAGGTCCATGATCCCAGGGTCCTGGGATTGAGCCCCACATCAGGCTGTCTGCTAGGCAGGGAGCCTGCTTCCACCTCTCTCTCTCTCTGCCTGCTTCTCTGCCTACTTGTGATACCTGTCTGTCAAATAAATAAATAAGATCTTAAAAAAAAGAGTGTTGGAAAGGGAAGGAATAAATATCAATAGTCAGGAAGAATATGTGAAGAGGTTAACATAGGCATATTGCATTTTCTTTCCCAGCATTAAAGAATCAAAGTAAATGCAATTATTTACCAACAATACAAACCTCTGAAATTCAAGTTGGTAACAGATCCAGAGAAATTCTTCCTGTGTTTTCTATATTACGAAAGGTTGAAAACTGAGTTGGTCATTTGAAATGACTTAGATATTTAACACCAAATATCTAGCACTGGATGGTTACACAGATAAGAACTACAATTCTGCCATTGCTGTCATAGGAAATGTGATCCTGAGTCTCCTTCACTTTTTAACATGTATATTCAGGTTTTCTTATTTCTAGATAAATTAATGTAAAAAAAGGATTCTACTTCGTATATTTCACATAGAATTAAAAAGGACATAGGAGTATGGATGAATAATTAGTCTTATCCTTGCTAGTTATTACCTTTCTTTTCACTCAGACAAGTACTTTTAAATTATATGGAAATTATTCAACTAACATGATCTGAAATAAAAACACCACCACAGGGGCACCTGGGTGGCTCAGTGGGTTAAGCTGCTGCCTTTGGCTCAGGTCATGATCCCAGGGTCCTGGGATGGAGTCCCACATGGGTCTTCTTGCTCAGCGGGGAGCCTGCTTCTCCCTCTGCCTACTCTGACTGCCGCTCCCCCTGCTTGTGCTTTCTCTCCTCTCTCTCTCTGACAAATAAATAAATAAAATCTTAACAAACAAACAAACAAACAACAACAAAAAAAACACCACCACACATATGGCTAGAAACTAATGGCACAGGTGAAAAATGTATCTGTCAAAAAAACATTTCAATAAAATCAAGGGCAAAGGTTAACATGACTAAAGGTCAAACTAACCCTCTGGAAACATGGAGACTGCTTAACTGATTTGGAAGACTATAATTGTATTTACTTGTCTTTTGTTGGAACCATTCCAACAAATTCCAAGCCATTCTAGAAGGGTAAATTTAGCATTGTTAAGGAAAGAAACCTCAGCACTTTTTTTAGGGATCTGCTCAGATATTACTTCCTATTCTTTGTAGCGGCCTGTTAGAGATATTGAGCCTTCTTTATGCCAAAAGTGATCTTTATTACTTCTGAGGTACTGATCGTGATCCTAGAAATGTCAGAAAAAATATCCAAAACCTCTCACCTGCCACCAAAACCTCTCTACCTGCTTTCTGAGCACAATATCTTAGCTACTGTACAGTGGGGGTAATCTTTCTAGGTGGACTCTCTTTTTAAAAAAATTTATTTATTGGGGTACCTGGGTGGGTCAGTCGGTTAGGCATCTACCTTAAGCTCAGGTCATGATCACAGAGTCCTGGGATCAAGTCCCACGCTGGGCTCCTGGCTCAGTGGAGAGCCTACTTCTCTCTCTGCCTCTGCTCCTCCCCCCTACTTATGCTCTCTCTGTCTCTCTCTCAAATAAATAAAATCTTTTACTTAAGATTTTATTTATTTGAGAGAGAAAGAGAACATGCATGAGTGGGGGGAGTGGCAGAGGGAGAGAGAGAATCTCAAGCAGACTCCCTGCTGAAGGCAGAGCCCAATATAGGGCCCCATCTCACAACCCCAAGATCACTTGACCTGAGCTGAAGTCAAGAGTCAAAGGCTTAACTGACTGAGCCACCCAGGTGCCCTGAGAAGGACTCTTTAATACCATATTCCAGAACATGAAGTCAGGAAGTTAAAAGCCAGGTATTTTTGTTCCTTCATGTAAACGGAAGGGGATACAAGCTGTGGTTGATAGATTTTCTGATGTTCCCTGTTGCTTGTGAGACAGGACCCCCAAAAATGAATTGGACATTTTTTCTTAGGACTTAGGTCTGTGCCTGTGGTGTCCAATATGGTAGCACATATTGCCACACAAATAGCCACACGTGGCTATTTAAATCTAAGTTACTTAAACTTGTAAAATTAAAAATTCATTTCCTCAGTTGTACCAGCCATATTTTAAACATGCTCACTAGTCACATGTGGTAATGCTTATCATATTGAATAACAAAGCTATAGAACATTTTTATCATCAAAAAAGTTCTACTCGACAGTGTTGCTCTACAGTATAAATGATGATTTTTAACATCTTACATCTGCATTGAGCAACCTCATCACCATTTGTACTTTGTAGGCAAAAAAGTTGTGATTCCGAGCGGTTAAATGACTTGTCAGGATGACACAGTGAGTGGTGATTTCCAAAAATCTGAGACTCACCTAATTTTAAGCAAGGTCAACTGACTTCTATCAAATGTACTTTCACAGAAACCTCACACTCAAAACATATGAGTTCCCCAAATAATCAAAATTCCCTACTTAAGGTTTTTTTTTTTTTTTTTTTTAGATTTTATTTATTTGACAGAGAGAAAAAGAGAGAGACACAAGCAGAGGGAGCAGTAGGCAGAGGGAGATGGAGAAGCAGGCTCCCTGCTGAGCAAGGAGCCCAATGCAAGACTCCATTCCAGGACCCTGAGATCATGACCTGAGCCAAAGGCCAGATGCTTAACCAACTGAGTCACCCAGGTGTCCCCCCACCCCCACCTTATGATTTCTTACACAAGATTGTCAAAGGTGAAGGGAGACTATCATGTGGTTATTGAAATCTATCACATTTCCTTTTCCTTGCTTCTAAATTACATTGAACTTTACCTGTGTCTTACTTCATATTTTGGATCTTTCTGATTCATGGCCACCAATCCCTAATTTTTCACTTTAATTTATCTTATTGAATATTTTATTCTGATGTTCTAGTCCCTTCTCTGGATCTAATTCATATGGAAAAACTTTGAGCCACAGACCTAGCAGATTTCTCTCACTCGCAGGCTATAAAGGTGGTCTATGACTGTGGCTGGGGAAAACGGATGCTAATGTCCAGGATCACCTGGCTCAGATTCTGATCTTGCAAGTACTATAGGCAATGAGCAAACCATAAAGTTGTAAACATAGACTATGTGATAGGCCACTGTGGGCTCATTCTCAGTTTTGGATTTCTGATGCCAATATGGTCACAAAAATCAACAGTGTTTAAAAAAATGGGCAGCAACAAATAGTATAAATGATATGAATATATTATCTCTATTTTGCTAACTTCTTCATGGTCACAGTTAACACATGCATATTTAATAAGGATATTACTCATCCTAAAAATGTACAATTTTAGATAAATTTCCTCAATGACCCAAACTTCTTTATTCTTCCTGATTTTCTATTTTTATCAATTATTGAGACATTGGTGTCTAAATCTCGGACTATACTGTTGACTTGTCTATTTCTTTTTATAGTTCTATTGGTTTTGCTTTATGTATTGGAGGTCTGTTATTAGATGCATAAATGTTTGCAACTCAGTTATCAGGTATGTCTTGATTAATTGAAACCTTGATCATAGTAAAATGAATTTATAATATTATTTGTTCTCCAAAATACTTTTTTGGTATTAATATAGTCACTCAAGCTTTTTTTTGGACTAGTTTAGCAAGGCATATCTCTTTCCATCCTTCAAATTTTGACCTATTTATTTCTTTACATTTAACCAATTTCTTATAGGTAGCTTGGGTCTTGCTCTTTATCCAATATGACACTCTCTGACTTTAAGCTGATGTGTTTAGATCATTTAGACTCAATGCTATTATTGATAGAGTTGAATTTAAATATACTATTTTGTTCTTACATTATTATCTAAACTTTTTATTATTTCTTGCATATATTTTTCACCATGCATTTTTTCTTTTTCATCTGAAGTAACTGCTATTAAAACTCCCCTGGAACATTTGTGTGTGTGTATTTTATTCTGTGCCACATTATTACATGTGTAGATTTGTGTAACCACCACTGCAATGAAGATAAAGAAGAGTTTCATTTCAAGAATGCCTCATGCTACTCTCCTATAGCCCCAGCCACCTCTCTAAACTCTGACAACTGTTAATCTATTCTCCATCTTTATAGTTTTGTCACTTCAAGAAAGTCACCCTACATGAAATAATACAGTATGTAACCTTTTGAGATTGTTGTTTTCACTCAGCATAATTCTCTCAAGATCATTTTAGTTTTTTCACATATCAGTAGTTCATTCCTTTTAATGCTGACTAGGACTCATGGCATATATGTATCACAGTTTGTTTAACTGTTCTCCCATTGAAGGATTATTTGGGTTGTGTCCAGAAGAACAAAAACAACAACAGATTTATCTCTGCTAAAGATGCTGTGAAGGGAATAAAAAGACAAGCTACAGACTCAGAAAATGTTTACAAACCACTTATTCAACAAAGGACTTGCATCTAAAATATATAAAGAACTCTCATAAGCCAACTGTAAAAAACAAACAATTGGAAAATGGGCCAAAGACATAAAGAGACATTTCACTGAAGAAGTATTCATGTGACAAATGAATATATGAAAATATATTCAGCATCACTAGTCATTAGAGAAATACAAATTAAAACCATGATGAGATCACTACATGTCTATCAGAATGGCTAAAATAAAAAATGGTAATAATACCAAATGCTGGTGAAGATGTGGAGAAACTGGACCACCCATTCATCGCTGGTGGGATTTCTAAATGGTACAGCTAGTCTGGAAAATGTTATGCCAGTTATTTACAAAGAAAGACATGTGCTTACCATATGACCTAGTAATAAAAGCTTGGGCTTTTATTCTGGAGAAAAAAAATTTTAAGTTCACACAAAAACCTATATGTGAATATTTATAGCTGCTTTATTCATGATAGAGAAAAATAAAGGAATTTTTAAGAGTATAAATTCAAAGGATAAAAATCATTGGTGGATTTACTATGAAACTTTAGGGCCTACTCTTTGCTTGCATGGTGCCTTCCAAGGCTCTAGGAGGGACTCTAGCAATGTGTTCAAGTGGTCATTTATTTTTGTATGATTTGCAAAGGTAAGCATTTTTTACTGTAATTAGTTAAGATTGATGTGTATTTCCACTCTTCTCCTTTATCACAATGTGTCTTGCATTGGATGGTGGCTATGGTCACTTTTGAGATCTAAGTAAGGAAGTTTATTTGGGTGTGCATTGAGTTTTTGTTTAAAAGAATATATTTATGTTGCATGCAATCATTTCTGTGAATAGGTGTGTTATCACAAGCCATCCTTGTTCTAGGTTCTAGGAATATTTTTGCAACTCACTTTACCAACACTCTAGGCATCACAATGCAAATATTTAAGGTCAAAGATTGTTTTGTAGTATTATTGTTCCTATGATACCAGTATATCCAAGTAGTGTCAAAGTAATAATTAAAACATACAAAGCCAGAAACTAATGTCTAAAAAATTGTTCCAAACATCAGATATATAAAATTTGGTGAATAGTTTGGTGTCATATAGACCATATTTTTTTCTGTTTTGGTGAGAATTTTTTTTTTTTTTTAAGATTTTATTTGTTTATTTGACAGAGAGAGAGCACAGTAGGCAGAGAGGCAGGCAGAGAGAGAGGAGAAAGCAGGCTCCCCACGGAGCAGAGAGCCCGATGCGGGGCTCGATCCCAGGACCCTGGGATCATGACCTGAGCCGAAGGCAGAGGCTTTAACCCACTGAGCCACCCAGGCGCCCCTTGGTGAGAATTTTATAAGCCATGACTTATAAAATTTTTTGTGTTTATAGAACATAGAACAATATTGTCATATATCAGCTCTGTGTATAAAGTAACATGTTTTGTGCATCTCAGCTCTCAAAGAAAAAGAAAAAAAGTTTAACCATGTTAGAGAAAAGGTCAAAATATTGTTCTATTTTCTCTAAAGAAAGTGTTGTTACAAAATTGCTCTCATGTAAAGAGACAAAGTATATGTCAGAAAAATTATGGGAGAAATATATTATAGAATTGCATCAAGCTACTAACCAATAAAAATATTCTATCTTTTAAAATTTTGTGATATTTGTAGTATTTTTAAAAATTTGTCACTTTTAGGTCTTATTTTCTGATTCAAAATAAATATTCACTTTCAAATCACATTTTGTATTCATAATTTTATCCTCATTTTCTTAAAGAGCATATTCAAAACTGTACAAACATTTCTGGTAAAAATTTTTGTACAGAGTTTTTTTTTAAGATTCTTTTTTTTTTTCATTTCAAAGATTTTATTTATTTATTTGTTAGAGAGAGAGAGAGCACGAGCACAGGCAGACAGAGTGGCAGGCAGAGGCAGAGGGAGAAGCAGGCTCCCTGACGAGCAAGGAGCCCGATGTGGGACTCGATCCCAGGACGCTGGGATCATGACCTGAGCTGAAGGCAGCCGCTTAACCAACTGAGCCACCCAGGTGTCCCCAGACTTTTTTTGGTACAATTTTATCTATTAGATCTTCCTGAAGAGAAGAGAGGAGTAAAGAAAAGGAGCGGAGAGGAGAGAAGAGAGGAGGGGACAGAAAAGAAGGGTAGGGTAAGGTAGGGTAGGAGAGGAGAGGAGAGGAGAAGAGAGGGGAGGGGAGGAGAAGAGAAAGAAGAGAAGAGAAGAGAAGACAATAGAGTCAGGAATGAAAGTTGGAAGCTAGAAAGCAGATGGATGAGTAAGTAGTGGCTAACTTAGCCAACCAGCAAGTGCCCATGCAAACCATAAGGGTTCCTTAAGCTTAAACTAAATCCTAAACCGGTGGTAGTAGAAGCATAGAATCATACAGAACCCCAGAAAGGCTCAGATAATCCAAACACAGAGGAGCATATCAAGCTGAAACCAGGAAGACCAAGTAAAATCTGCTTAAGAACTAAGTGTTCATAACATTACATAACCACTGAATATTAATTTTATGAGCAATTGTTGCATTCCCTCAATCCATTGAGAGAAAGAGGAAATTATGTATGAGAAGTGAGATAGGGGTGTAAGCAAGTTAAGTTTTCATCATCCATAGTACACACTTAATGAAGCTATCTAAATTGGAGAAATCAAGAAAGAAAAGCATAAACATGTTATTTAAAAATATGGAGGGAGGGGCGCCTGGGTGGCTCAGTGAGTTAAAGCCTCTGCCTTCTGCTCAGGTCATGATCCCAGGGTTCTGGGATAGAGCCTCTCTGCTGAGCAGAGACCCTGCTTCCTCCTCTCTCTCTCTTCCTGCCTCTCTGTCTAGTTGTGATCTCTATCTATCAAATAAATAAATAAAATCTTTTAAAAAATAAAAATATGGAGGGAAATATCAAAAAAGTTATGAAAGGGTTGAAAAGGGTTTTGTCTCAGGAACAGAGTAAGAGACAGAGAGGGAAAGGGACACAGAGGTAGTATTTTTTTGTTATAAGCCTTGTCCAAACATTTAGGTTTAAATTTAAAATTTGTGAATGTACTCAAATGGGATCTTACAAAGCCCTTTGTTCTCCAGCTTGCCTTTGCATTTCATTTGCTGTGCCTTGGAGTTCTGCCTATAGCAGTAGGTATAGGTCTGTTTTTTTCTTCTTTTTTCTTAATGGCCACATTAAGAATCATCTATTTTATTGCTATAATGTAGTTTACCTAACCAAGATTATATTGACGGACACTTAATTAGGAGTCAGATCTTTTAAATTACGAAACCTTAGGGGCAAATCTCTCATGGCATATTTTTGCTTATATACATAAGATAAATTCCTAGCAGTGTATTTTTAAAAACTATTTCAAAGAGGGTTTTGTTTTATCTTTCTTTTTACAAAGAAAACCTTTATAAACAAGGGTTTACAAAGTAACCTTTTTGACTAGTTTTTAAAAAAATGTGGATATAGTACAGAGAGTTTTCATATGTTATTAATATCTTAAATTAGTGTGGTACAATTTACATTAGTGAACCAATATTGATACATTTTTATTAACTAAACTGCAAGCTTTATTCAGATTTTTTCAGTTTTTTTTTTTTAAGATTTTATTTATTTATTTGTTAGAGAGAGCGAGCACAGGCAGACAGAGAGGCAGGCAGAGGCAGAGGGAGAAGCAGGCTCCCTGCCCAGCAAGGAGCCCAATGCGGGACTCGATACCAGGACGCCGGGATCATGACCTGAGCGGAAGGCAGCCGCTTAACCAACTGAGCCACTCAGGTGTCCCGATTTTTTCAGTTTTAACTCATATCCTTTTCCTAGTCCAGGATCCCACCCAGGATACTACATTAAATTTAGTCATCATGTCTTCTTAGGCTTCTCTTGTCTGCAACAGTGTTCCAGACTTTTATCTTGTTTTTTTTTTTTTGTAACATTGGCAATCTAGAGAAATAGTGGCTAAGTATTTTGTAGAATGGCCCTCAAATGGGATTTTTCTCTTGGTTAAGATGGAGTCGTGTCTTTTTGGAAGGAAGACTACAAAAGGAAAGTGTCATTTTCACCACCTCTTATCCATGGTGCATATAATCAACATGACTTCTCACTGTTGATGCTAACCTCGAGGCTCTATTTGTCATATTACTCCGCTGTAAAATTATACTTATTTTCCCACCCCTTTTCTACCCTTTTAACATTTATTGCAAAGCAGATCTGCTGTCAATGAATCCTCCCAGTTTTTGCTTGTAAAAAATATTTTATTTCTTCTTGACCTTTGAAAGATAATTTCATTGGATATAGAATTCTAGACAGGTTTTTTGTTGTTGTTGTCATTGTTCAACATTTTAAATATTTCAATCTATCTCTTGTAGTTTGTATTGGTTCTGAGGAGTATTCCACTGTAATACTTCTTGTTCCTCTGTAGATAAGGTGATTCTTTTTTTGCTCTGACTTTTCTCAAGAATTTCTCTTTGTTTTTGATTTTTCTGCTATTTGAATATGATATTCCCAAGTGTGTGGTTTTTGGTATTTGTACTGCTTGGTGTTTTCTGAGCTTCCTAGATCTGTGACTTAGTGTTGGTTATTAATTTTGGAAAACTCTTGGACATTATTACTTCAAATCTTTCTTCTGATCCATTCTTTCTTTCCCTTTTTAGTATTCCAATTACATGTATGTTACACTTTTTGTAATTATTCTACAGTTCTTGGATTTTATGTTTTGTTTTTTTCTTTCTTTCTTTCTTTCTTTCTTTTTTTTTTTTGCATTTCAATTTGAGATATTGTCTTAACGTTAATCTCATTGGTTCTTCTCTCAGACATTTTCAGTCTACTGATAAGTCTCTCAAAGGCAATCTTCATTTCTACTACCATGTTTTTTGTTTTGTTTTGTTTTGGGGGCATTTTGTTTTTTAGCACATAATATTTATTTTTTTCTTAGACTTTACAATTCTCCACTTAACTACCCATCTCCTCTTGCATATTTTTCCATATTCCCTCAAATATTAATCATAGTTATTTTGAATTCCCTGTCAGGTCATTCCAACATCTGTGTTGCATTTGAGTCTGTTTGCTTTGTCTTTCCAGAATGTGTTTTTTTCTTGCATTTGGCTTGTCCCATAATTTTTTGTTGGAAGTTATACATGTTATATTGGATAATAGGAACTGAGGTAACCTAGCCTCTAGAGTAAGTTTATGTTAATTTGCAGGGAGTTGATCTCTGTTTAATGTTTGAAGTAGCAAGAGGTGCCAGTGGTCTTGAATTAAGTTTCTTTGCTTTTGACTCCCCTCTTGTGTTTTGTCACACTTTAACTATTCCCCTCGGAAAGAATTTATATCTTTCATCTCTAAGAAGGCAACCCCAAGGAGTATCTCTTTCTCAGGCTAGACCATACTCAGCCTCTAGCAATTTGTCAAAGTTGCCATGGAAGTGTTCCCACTGGTTTGGCTCCATAGGCATCTGCTTCTGATAAGCAGATCTCGGCTTTGACTCTCTGGATCCCAGATTTGGGGGTGCCAATTTGTCCTGTGCCTTTAATTCTCTGATGAGTCCAAGAAAAGTTATTGATTTTCAGTTTATTCAGTTTTATGTTGTTGTAAGAATAAGAGTGACCCAGAACTGAAACTGGAAGTGTTGTAGCAGCGGATATTTTGATAGATATTGGCAAGTTGCCCTCCAAAAATTTTTTACCAACTCACGTTCCCATCATAATATGTGCAACGACTTCAATATACACTTAATTTTTAAATATCTTGACATCCACACTTGTTAATATTTGACCTTGAGACTGAGATAAACTTAAAAGAGAGTAGATATTGAAGAAAGTCTTAAAGATAACTTATTTCCAAAATGCAAATGCATTTTTGTTATGTATTCACATGTCATCACATTTATTATAATGGTGGTAGTTGTCTATTTTGATTTCCAAAGGGACATATTAGCTTGACCTAAAGAAAGAGGAAGTGGGGTTGAGGTAGATTGGGTTCTAATAAGAATTCCTCCAGTTATGTTCATTTTTAATTAAAAGAAATTAATGGGCGCCTGGGTGGCTCAGTTGGTTGAGGGACTGCCTTCAGCTCAGGCCATGATCCTGGAGTCCTGGGATGGAGTCCTGCACTGGGCTCCCTGCTCAGCAGGGGGTCTGCTTCTGCGTCTGACCTTCCCCCTCTCCTGCTTGCTTGCTCTCATTCTCTCTCTCTCTCAAATAAACAAATAAAATCTTTTAAAAAAAGAAATTAATAGGCAGGAACACTGATTTTGCTGAGAAATTGGTGGATTTGCATGCATTTGGATTTACACATGCAAAATGTGTCAGAATTTTTTATAAGTTAGCAATCAAAATTGAAATTTCTGACCTTGTTCTGGCTCCAGGAGGGAGTATAGCTCAGCTATTATGTGCATGAACTGACTTCTACACTAATCCTAGATAGTTTCGAACCCTGCCTCTTCTTTCTTTTTTAAAACAAAAATATTCTGCTAGAATTTCTCTTAATTTCCTTGATTATTGCCAGGAAAGTAATGAGTGCTTTCCTCCCTATCTCTCCTTCCATGTAGAGATGATGAAGCAGAATGAGTAGATATTTTTTTCTTTTTTCCACATGAATTTTTTTTTTCCATAAATGCTTTTTCTGTAACTGGAAATACACTTCGAAATCCAGTAAATGCTTTTTTAGCCAGCAAATAGTAGAATTCTAGCAAGCCAATGATCTTTCTGTTGGACTTAAATCTTCAACCATTATTTGACCTCACTGAAAATTTTATCCTGAAAATAATTAATTGTTGGTGTTAGGTAGAATAGATGAAAAGAAAGGTCTGATATATCAGGGCCAAAATGAAAAAAAAAAAAAAGAGGCAAAGAATCTTGAATGATCAAGCCATTTTAACTCAAGCTTATTCTACTCTCAAAGTAAAAGAAGTGGAGACTATTTTAAATGGGCTATTTAATTATTGTGAAGAACCACAGTGTCGTTTGTTCATTCACTGATGCAAATGTCTACTCATAGTAAATACATTCTATATTCTAAGGAATGTTAAAATGCTCTCCATTCCTGTAAATAATATGTTATGTAAAGGAAATGAAATATGAAACAAAGCCAAAAATCTTATTGCAGCTTTGTTTTGTTAAGTTCTGTGTTCGTAAGATACTGTCAGCCGTGATGAAATGTAGGACTTTACTAAATGTTATCATTTAACGACATGGAGTATAAAAAAATAAAAACAAGTCACACTTGATGTTGTGGTTGGGACAAACTGAAGAAGTTATCTTCACATTTATATGACAATATTGCTATAAGCAGTGTTGAAAACTGGCAAATATTCAAGTTTTTTAAAAAATAATTCAGTTTCTACCCCCTCTGACCATAGAAGTATATGTATCTTGTAGGTTAAAGCATCACAGAACAAAAGTTAAAGTTTTCATCTGGATCCTGATCTTACTCTTTTAGACACTGTATTTTACTAAAAACAGTTTTTGGACCTAAGGATTTGAAGTAAATATGAATTATTTTTTAAGAGATTATGCAGCCAATAGAAGTAAATTTAATTACCAAATGAAAACTTACTATATGAACATAAGGTCTTTCACTCCCAAATCCCTCTGCTCCTGTTTTAACAGAGTTTCTGAGTGGGAGAATGTTCTGAAATCGCCCACTTTACAGCTCACTTTCTAAGCCAGAAGCCTAGGATTAGAAGGATTTTATCCATTTACAGATAAGTAACAGTAGTTAAAATATCTTCTACATTCAGACATCAGGAATCACCTTTGTTCTCTTGTCTTTCCTCAAGTCAAAAAGAAGTTTCTCAAATATTCTCATGTTACTAAATGTTATACTTTAATATTTGTTTACCCCATTAAAACTGGCACCTAGAATGTATGTGTCTTCTCTTTTTCTTGACTTGAATAGAAAATCATTCCAGAGAAAGCTCTCAATCCTAAAAACTTAAACAATTTTTTGTATCATGAGAAAAACAATGCTTGGAATAGTGGTGCCATTTGGAGGTACAGTCCTACCAAATGAACTCTAACCCTAAGTTTATCAAGAGGCATATTACTGAGAATCTAGTCAATTTCATGCTGACATTTAGTTGGTGAATTTATTGACTAAAGATTAACTACTTTCAATAAGTGGTATATCAACTCTTTGTTTATGGGCTAATTATTTTTATTGAGAGCAGACTAGGAACAAGAGTATGGACTGAGAAGAAACAGGGAAAGTGAAGGGAGAAATAGAGTTGATTTTTCACTGTTGGGAAGATAGGCAATTCATATTGGCAATCCTTTCTCAGATGCAGTGGTGAGGAGGTATTTAAGTAACAACCAACCCATGTAGCAGAAAAGTTCTGCTGCCTTCTTAAGCACATGTGTAGTAATTACCAACTCTTTCTGGAGACCCATTGCCTTCTGTCTTTTTCTTGGTCAGTCTGACTGCATTTCAGCTCCTCCAAGGATGGATCATTTTTCAGAACCAGTTGTTTCTTTTGCACTCTTTTTACTGATTTTAGCTTTTTGAGCTCCTATAGTGGTATACTGCAACAGTCTGAATCTAGAGAAGCCTATACAGTTCAGCAATCTCTGTGTTGAAAATGTATTATTCCTAGCCTGTTTGATGGTATCAAATATAACATTTTCTGGTATAATGAAATAGGGTTCAATGTAGAATAATGAGCTCCAAAGTAAGAAAGCATGGGGTTATGTCCCATCTCTACCACTTTATAGGTGAATGTCCTTAGCAAAGTACATTTATTCTCTGAGTGCCCCTTTTCTCATTGACAAGTGAATGTAATAATAGCACTTGCTTCATAGATTTTAAGTCATTATTACATGAGCTCCTGCCTGAACAGTGCTTAGCATAGAGCATGGGGTATAACAGACACTCAGTGAATGTTACTGTACAAAAGAGGTTGAATAAATAACATGGCAAATCTACTCTAACTAGAAGGAAATTGAGTACATTACCCATGCCTCGTTTAAAGCCATTCCTTGGAAATGTGGTGAAGTATTTAAAGTTAGTTGACACGAATCTTAGAACTCAGGTGTCAAGTGTGTAGCTTTCTGGATTTAAGCCACAAACTGGAGGGCACAGAACAGTGGCGGACTCTGATTCTAATAGCTGATAGAGCCTAACCATAATCCATCAGGCTTAAGGCATCAGATAAACTTGTGGTCTTCTTAACATCAATCATTATTAATTAATTTAACTATTAAAGCAGATGCATCTCAGGGCAAGTTCCTGCCACTCAAAGAAAGTCTTATGGCTCTTATCAAACAAGGTCCCAAAACAGATAATCTATTTTGTGAGGCTGTTCCTTACAGGCTGACTTAATGAAACAGAACTTCAAGAAACTTCCCTTCTAGAATTATTGAGATTTGGCCTTTTAACTACATATCATGACTCAGAAAAAGAAAGAAAGGGGGAAAAAAAGCGCTAAAGAATCAATAACTATTTTCTAGCCAATTACTCCTTGCTAAGTTCTAGTGGAATTGTGTTTCTATAATAAAGTATGACTTGGAATTTAAAGATGTATGTTAAGTAGTATACATATTGCTCTAGTTATTAGGCTCAGTGCTCCAGTTTTGTTCTTTGTGATCTCCTCTAGTTGTTTGATGTAGTCGTGGAGGGGTCAAAGTAGGTTAGTCATTTTTCCTCGCAGTAGTTCATGCATTTGTTATTTTTTATTTGCTTATGGCTACTCAACAATGCTCTTTCCCAGTGTTTGACATTTATTCCTGCAGGTAAGCAGATGACATAAAAAGAAATTAAGTACTAAGTTGTAAATTGACTCTTTGTTAAGCAGCATGGTGGAAATTTTGATAGAAAAGCGGCAGTTATAAACAACTGTTTAAAATAAAGTTTGTGAATGATGCATGGTTTCCAATAATTTATTCTTTCCTTTTTCTCCTGTACCACTGATTATCAAGATTCCAATAACTATAAATAAACTCTCCAGATGCAGAGGCTGAAACTGCCAATCAACATTCTCTGCAGTCTTTTATGAGTTCCTGGATATGTGCCTTCCTATTTTTTCCTGGTAAGGAAATGTGTCCAGCATGCCTTATGCTGGGTACTTCAATATTAACTCTTTCCTGAGGACTTTCTACTTTAACATCTACAAAGTCATAAATGCAAGCTGACATATGCAAAAAAGCTATATTGATACTATTGCCAAGAAATTTCTTTAAAGCCAGTCACATTCCAAGGCAGTGTTTCTCAAAATGATGCCATTGAAATTCAAAGAAAGCAAAAGAAACAACCTTTAACTATCTCTGTGATTCCCTTGAAAAGCCCTTCAGTGTCCTAGTGTTGTTTTGTTTGTTTTTAAGTAGGCTCCAAGCTCTGGGCTTGAATTCAAGATCCTGAGATCATGACCCAAGATGAGATCAAGAGTCAGATGCTTACCTAAATGAACCACCCAAGTGCCCCCAGTAGTTGAATGTCTTTTACCCCACATTGAAGAATCCAAGGGTACCTTTAACCTCTTCCCTCTTGCACTGTCCTTTCCATCTTGCTCCCTTGTTGACAGGAGAGCCCTTTGGGCTTGAACTTCCCTTGCCCAAAATGCAAAGTAGACAGTGGACTAGCTACATGGATCATCATTACTGGATCTTGAGTGAGTGAGGTTAAAATTCATAATAGTCATTAGGGTGTTAGCTCAAATCATTTCCATCTTCATTTTTAATATAATAAAAAGTCTTTGACTCAGGCAACTAAATGATTTCTACAGTTGTGGTTCCCTGCCATTGGTTAGTCTTACTGTCTTAGTTTCTATGAGGTTGAGTTATAAATTGCACTGTTATTAGTCTTATTGCCTTGTTTCTATGAGGCTGAGTTATAAACTGGAGAAGGCTTTACTAATCCCAGAAGGCTTTCTGAAATAGCTTTGTAGTCAAAATAAGAAACAATTATTGGGAAGAAGCATTTGCTTTAGACACAAGTTAGGAATATTAGTCCCTTGCTGCCGGGGGCTGGCTTCATGAGCAGGCAAGTCTACAGGGGCTCACAGGAGGATCTCAGGCTTGGTTTAGACACGACTACTGCTGATGAGGGAGCAGAAAACTAGCTGAGGACAAAGCACAAGCCGACATCCTGCAATCCCTCCACCCACCTCCCCCACTCCCAGATGGGACATGTGTGACATTTTCCAGGAAGCATCCAATGATCTTAATGTGAATGTCTTGCTAGAGGGAAAAACAACCTTAACTTGACAATAGCAAGGGCTCCAGTATCCTGGGAGTCTTCTTTAACATATGAAAATCCTTTTGAAATCTCCCTTTTCCTTACCTCCCCAAACTCCTGAGGATATAATCAGTCATTCCTCACAACCCCAGGGTAACAACTCTTTCTGTCCAGGGGGTCCTGTTCCCATGCTTTAATAAAACTACCATTCTGCAACAAAGACATCTCAAGCATTCCTTTTTGGTCATAGGCTCCGGACCTCACTTCACCGAACCTCACCTATATTCCAAAACCACATTACTTCCATCTTTAAAGTCTTAATAATATTATCCTTGAACTCGGGCTTTTAAGTGATGTCAAATAGGGTAATGGAACATGCGTTTGAACAGATAAGATGTATATCTTATTATGGTTGTGATTCCTTGTTGCCCCATTCTCATATAATGGTCACAGTGGCCCCTGAGCACAGGACTCAGGTGGACCCATGAGGTGCAGGAGTTCACTGTAAGGTGGGGCAGATCAAAGCAATATATTAGGTTTATTACTGAGTGGGGGAAGGGCAGTCTGACAACCCTGAGAGGCTCCTTTTTCTTTTTGAAAGGGAACTTGCTCCATATGCAGATAGAAGATAAAGGAGTTCTAAGAAACACAAATAACTAAGGAACTCTATCCTATCTTTCCTTATTCATGTTACTTCCCTGTATTAGCCAATCACATATGCTAGAAGTCATGATCCAAAGGAAAGAGAGTGATCATGGTTACCTTTCCTGTTAGTCCTTCTTCACTCATCTGTAAGTTGAAGGTAGTGTAAGTAGAATGTGCTTGCACTGGAGGTTGCAGTAAAAACAGTTGAGCTAGTATTCTGCAGCATTTCTGCCCTTCTGGGGTAAGAATAAAATACAAAGGCAATGTATGAGCTATAACGTGTAAATTGTGTGATTTTGATGATTCTACATGCAAGTTAAAGGCTTTTATATTTGTACTTAAGACTAACTTTACAATATAAAAATGAATGGTAAAATTCATGCTAATTATTAACATTTTAATTTTTTCTTTATTTATAATGCATTAAGTAAAAATTAAAAAGACACCATGACAAGTCAAGGGAAAAGACTGGAAGAAAGGGAAAAGTGTCACATTTTAACACTTCTAGTAGCGTGTTATTTTCTGCTTTTTGAATAAGAGTTCTACATTTTCATTTTCTTCTGGGCCCTGCCAATGATACAGAGGGCCCTCATTGCTCCAGAGTTGTCTGGGTTCTACCCTTGCCCTGTCATTAAGGGATGGAGTTTGGGACAAAGGGAAGGGGAGGTGAGATGCTAAGGAACAACTCAAACCCCTTCACTCCTGAGGCCCTGAGGACTTTTCTCTTTATTGTTTTAATGAAAGTCTTTCTTGTCTTCTCTGAAATTATCTTGGTAATAGTTGTTCCTATCAGCTTCCAACCAAAGAATGGTCCCAATATTCCTCCTTGTTTCTTGTTTTCTAAATACACAGAAGCTTAAGTGAGGCTTGCTATTATTACTACCTAGAGAGCAAGTTCAAATGCTTGTGTTCAATCACTTACTTTCAAAACCATTTCTTTTTCATTCCATTTTTAATCCCATAATTTGAGGTCACTAAAAGCATTTGACACATATCCTGCAGTTTGATTCTCTCCCTTGCCCTTTATTCTTCTGTTCTGACTTCATTTTCATTTATTCTTAGGTGCACGGCATGGCAAGTCAGGATCCAGGCCTTTGTAGATATCCTGTTGGTTGCTGCTAAGGGCAAAAAAAAAAA
>RCUC01124477.1:0-30021 GCA_003697995.1 Taxidea taxus jeffersonii | reverse complement strand
CAGTCCCTTTCTTTTAAAAGTGCTTTTGTGTGGGGCAACTGGGTGGCTCAGTCGGTTAACGTCCAACTCTTGATTCCAGCTGGGGTTATGATCTCAGGGTTGTGAGCTCGAGCCCCATGTCGGACTCAGTGTGGAGTCTGCTTGAGACTCTCTCCTTCTTCCTCTGCCCAACCCCCCAACTCATGCACGCTCACTCTCAAATCAATAAATAAAAACCAAGCAATAAAAAATACTAATTGCTTTTGTGGACAAAACCAGGCAAGACAAATGTGCGCTGTTAGAAGTCATCAGGATAGTGGTTACCTTGGGGTAATGGCACCGGGAAGGAAGCACTAGGGGGGTGTGCGGTGCTGGCCAGCTTAGCTGCTTGATTAGATGCAGGTTACACAGAGGTTCAGTTGGTGAAATTCATCAAGCTACATAGTTTTGATAGTTGTGCTTTTCTGTGTACGCTGGCCTTCGGTAAACAGTTTTAGAAATTGCTTTTGAGACAACTTTATCACACTAAGAACAAAAGTGGGACTATGATGAACACAACTAAAATTATCCAGCTGGTCTGAGATTTGAGCTGAGGAGGAAGATGTTCATCAACAGCCAGGTGATTCTCGGGTCGGGTCTGAGCAGCACTTTTTGCTGGCCCAGCTGGCAGCTGGATGCTAGCCACGCTGGAGAGATACCCTTAACCATCCAGAGGCAGGCAGGAGATGGATTGCGACCAATCATCTTAGAGCCTCCAGGTGTCCATCAGAAGGATACCTGGCAGGATCTGGAAGCTGGGGCCTTTATAGGTTCTATGTCCCCATACCAAACATGGGCCTGATACAAAGTCGTGATCAATCCATGTCCTCTCCCTTCCTCTTACCTGGATTTCAGGTGTGGCAGTCCCAAAATTTCCAAGGCCTTCTGCCAGAGTGGCTGTGGTGCCCAATTGAGGGCCATCAAGGATCATAGAGGCTGGCACAGCTGGGCTGAGAGTGGAAGGGGAAACGAAACCTTTTTCATGGCTCACATGTGCTCAAGCAACTGCAAAGAAGCCACCTGTGGTCAGTTGAAGTCGTGGATGGAGGAGAGAGAGGGAGCTTCAGAGGGCTAAGGGAGGTGATTAAAAAAGGTGCATTCCAGGAGGTAAAGATGGGGAGGTTAAAAAAAAAACAACCACACAGTAGTTAACAATAACATGCAAGGTATCGTGGGGTCAGGGGTGGAGGCAGGCTTCACATGGTAGAGATGGGAAGGTCAAAGCAAACTGCCATTCGTAACAAACAGGCCACACACCACAGGGCAGAGAAAAGAAACCATGGACTTAGAGCTCTGTGGGGCTGGCAAACCATGTGACCAGTAGTTCTCTCATCTGTAAAGATGGAACAATAATAGTTCCTTCCTCTTGGGGTTGTTGAGAGGGTGAAATCAGGTGATGCGTGAAAAATGTTCAAATCTTGTAGCTGCTGTTAATAACAATAACGGCATTGGTAATAATATGGTAGGGAGAAGTTTCTGCTTCTAAAAAGAGACTAGTTAGATTGATTCGGAAGCCAATGACAACCAGAAATCTAGAGCAGAGGACACAAGGACAAGAGAGACCGTCTAGAGGAGGAGTTCTTAATCGGGGTGCACTTGAACACCTATACTAAATGCTGCATTGAGGAGTGCATGTGTTTTTTTGGAGGGAGAGGGCCCATAGCTCACATCAGGTTCTTAAAGGGGTCTATGACCCCTCCCACACCATTGTTTAAGAATTACTGATCTAGAGAAGTCGAAGCAGGTTGGGGAAGAGGCCTACAATCCTCCATGGATGCACAACCCATTTCCATGAAGCTAAGCCGTGGGTTTGGATGATGGAGGAGAATCTAGAAAGAAGCAAAGGAGAGACTCAGAGAACCTATTGAACTCACAGTGGGGTGGGAGTTGGGTAGGCTGTTGGCTCAGTTATCCGCATGGCCTGGAGAAGATTTGCAGAGGCTATTGGCTGAAGGCCGGCTGAGTGGATGAATGGGCAGGTAGCCCAACCCAGCAGCTGAAGCTGGGGGAAATAGTGGGGCAGACTACAGATGTGGGGTGTAGGAGGTAGAACCAAGAGACCTTGACTGTGCATGTGGGGAACTGCAGAGGGATTAAGTGAAGAAATACTTTCTATTTTTGCTTGGTGTGATGGGGAAAAATGATCAGCCCACATACAGTGCTCTCCACCTGAAATACTTCTGGTTCTGTGGTTAAGGATGTACAAGGCAGGCACTCTGCCACGGGGAGGGAACTTAGCTGTTCTGTAACTCTCTTAGGGACACTCCAGGGTAGAGTCAGGGTGAACAGAGACCTTGCCATCTAACAGTTGGTGGTTTGTGTCCTGATTTCATTCATCCATGCAACAAATATTTCTTGAACATCTACTATGTGCCCAGCGATCTACTAGGTGCTGGAGATGCAAAATCATTACGAGATGGTCCTTGACCTCAAAAGTCTTATATCTGCCTGGGGAAATGGCCCATGACAATGCAGAATGAGAGGTAGTGGGGACAAGCACAGGTTGCTATGGGAACAGAGAGGCAGGACACTTATACTTCTCCAAGCTTCTGTTTTCTTATCTGCAAAATGACAATGGTGTTGCTCACTACAAGGAATTTCGTGGCACATTCCAGGCCCCTGTTTGACACACACCAGGAACTCATTGCAGCCAGGATTAATTAATTGATTCAACAAATATTAATTGGGTACCCTATGTATGCCAGGCATTGCTGTGGATGCTAGAGATTCAGCACTAAACTAAGCAAACAAAAATCCCTGTCTTCGTCAAGGTTATGTTCCAGAAAGAAGAAAATAAACAATAAACAAATAAGTAAAATATTTGGTAGGTTAAAGGGTGACGAGTGTCTTGGTGGCAAATAAAGTAGAGATTAAAGGTCAGAAGTGATGAGGAGAGGGGGCTGCGATTTTAAACAGTAGTCGGAAAAAGTCTCACTGGAAAGGAGATATTTTTATTTATTTATTTTTTAAACAGAGAGATAGTCGTCTATTATTTGACAGACAGAGATCACAAGTAGGCAGAGAGAGAGGAGGAAGCAGGTTCCCCGCTGAGCAGAGAGCCCGATGCAGGGCTTGATCCCAGGACCCGGAGATCACGACCTGAGCCGAAGGCAGAGGCTTAACCCACTGAGCCACCCAGGCACCCCTGGAAAGGAGATATTTTAGTAAGGATCTGAAAGAGATGTCTGAGGGAAGGATGTTGCAAACAGATCCTCAAATGCAAAGGTACTGAGATGGGAAGGTGAGCTAGCTGTAAGTGATAGGCACTGTAAGCAGGCCAGTGTGGCTGGAATGGGGTGGTCAAGGCGAAGGGCACTACCAAATGACATCAAGGGGTCAGGGAAAAGGTCATGGGGGTGGGGCCTTGGGGGCCAACCTAAGTTTCTCTGGCATCTACCTAGAGTAAGATGGGAGCCACTGGAGAGGTTTGAGCTGAGCGGAGGCAGTCTCTCAGATTTTAAGAGGATCACTTGTGCTGAGGATGTCCCATGGAAAGACGATATGGAGGCAAGGATACCAGTTAGGAGGCTCCTAACCTAAACCAGTGGAGATGGTGAAGGCTTGGCAGAGGGAACGAGGAAAGATGTGGAGCACCTGGATATTTGAAGGTGGTATCCACTCAATTTGCTGACAGATCGGAGATGGGAGTAGGCCAGCAAGAGAAAGTTGAGGATGACTCTGAAGGCTTGGCCTGAACCATTAACTGTGATGGGGGAGACCCAGGGACGGGCAGGTTTGGGAAGAAAGACAGAAGTTTGGTTTGAGGTATGTGTTTACAAAGCCCATTGGAAATCCAAACAGTGGGGCTGTGTATGTTGCTGGATGTACAAGTCTAAGGTGGCCAGGGAGGGGTGGGGTGGGATCTTACAGGGAAGATCCTGATTACAGATATGAACTTAAGACTTCTCTGTATGTAATTGCTATTTAAAGCCCCAGGAATGGGTGAGGCAGTGAATGAAGGGAATGAAGAAGTGTGAGGATTAAGCTCAGGGGCCTTCCAACAGCCAGCAAGGGTGGCCTCATCTGCTTTTAATGTGGGGGTTCCAAGGCTAGACTTGGGCATTCTGAAAGGTTTTGTGCAAATATTTTCCCAATGATCTGTCTCCCAGGTCTGAATACACGATGCTCACCAAAAATGAAGAAGTGTGCAGAGGGAAAAAAAATCAATTTGGAAATAGATCGTGTTGCCATTTCTCCCAAAATAATAGGAGAGTCAGGGTCAGGGATGGTAGAGGCATTTTCTGTCATCAAACCTTTGAGGCCAGGCTTCTGCACAAGAGCCTGCCTGGCTTCCCAGCCCCAAGGGTCATCTCATAAAGCTCTCAGAGCACTGTCTTGTAACTGATGCTTTACTTACACATCTTGTCTTCTGGACTGTGGTTCCTACAGTCCATCACAGCACCACCAGGGCCCAGCACAAAACAGGCATCAGAAAATCTTAGTAGAACTTGACAGCGTCAGGGTGCCTGGGTGGCTCAGTGGGTTGGGGCCTCTGCTTTTGGCTCAGGTCATGATCCCAGGGTCCTGGGATCCAGCCCCACATTGGGCTCCCTGCTGAATGGGGAGCTTGCTCACCCCTCTCTCTCTCTCTACCTGCCTCTCTGCCTACTTGTGATTTCTGTCTGTCAAATAAATAAATAAAATCTTAAAAAAAGAAAAAAAGAACTTGACAGCATCATCAGACAATCCAAGGAGGAAAGTCCATCCCCTGAACTGTGGGTATATTTCTCTAGCTCATCACCAGAGCTGGTATCTGGCAGACTACTTCCTTAGCACCTGCAGTGGAGTCCTGGAAAGATAGAGACAGAGCCTGCACAACTGGACTTTGGGAGGAGACGATCCCCAGGGGCCTGGGTGAGCCATCCTGAGAAACAAGTTCTCTGAGTCAATCCTCGAGTGAGCTCTGGTGGGAAAGTCTCCAGAATATTGGAGGTGAGGTTTGAAGCAGGTCCCTCCAAAGGGACCTGCCTCTTTATCTCACCCAGAAAGATAAGGAAGCATATCAGTTCAGTTGTGCTAGTATTTAATCAAAGAGGTTGGGATGATTCAAAAGACCCTGAACTAGAAATCAACAGACCCTTTTGTTAGATATGAGTGTGTCTTGCCCATCATAAAACAGACAGACAGGGATGCCTGGGTGGCTCATTCAGTTAAGCGTCCAACTCTTGGTTTCAGCTCAGGTCACGATCTCAGGAGCCTGAGATTCAGCCCTGTGTCAGGCTCTGGCTCAATGCAAAGTTGCCTTGAGATTCTCTGGTTCCTTCCCCACTATCCTCACCCTGTTCCTCCCCCTGAGCTCTCTCAAACAAACAAATAAACAAATAAAAAACAAACAAAACCCCTCTTAACCTCAAGTTATTCTAATTCCTGCATTATGTTCCTCCTCCTTTTTATAGCTAAATCTCTTGAACAACTTGCCTAAACTTGCTAAGCTCTCCTTCCTCACCTGCTATTCATTTCCTAGCTCAGGCCCGTCTCTAAAATAAGGCTTTCCTTCCAGGCCCTTCCAGATGATCTCATCTAGTCTAATGACCTCAGGTATCACCTCTATGCTGACATTCTCCCGAACTCCAAACCCATATATCCTAATATATATATATATATATATATATATATATATTTCCAAAATGTCCACTAGACATCTTGACTTGGCTAACCTCAGAGTTAACGTACAGGGCTGAACTCATCATCTTTCCCCCACACCAGGTCACCCCCAATTCCCTGCCTTTGTGAATGACATCTTCATCCATATCCTTGATCTGCCCTTCTCCCTTTCTCTTACATGTATAGTCAATTGTTGATACATCAGCCACCTGTCCTGAATATCCCTCAAGTGCATACACTTCTCTTTGTCCTCATGGTTTTTCAGATCAGAACCATTCTCACTATCATTTTTGCCTGGTTGGCAATATCAACCTTCTTACTCGTGGCTTAATAACTCTCTAATCTTGACTACTTCAGATCCATTTCTTAATATTGTAGGTAATATTTCCTAAAATGCATGTTGACTATGAATCTCTATTGCCTAAAACTCATCAGTGGTTCCCTATCTCTCTAGGGATAAATTCCAAACTCCTTGACCAACACAAAATACCCTGCATGAGTTAGGCTTTGCTTACCCCGCCAGTCTCATCTCTCACCACCCTGCCCTACTCTCAGCCATCCTGAGTTGCTAAAACCTCCCCCAGTGAACCATACTCTGCCCAGTTTCCAAGTCTTTGCTCATCTGATGTTCCTCAACCTCCAGTGCTCATCTCCACTTGCCTTCTTTATCCTCCCTAACCTTCACCTGGCCAACTTCTGGTCCCAACTTCAGGCCTCCCTTTAGATGTCATCTCCACTGAGAAGCCTTGCCTGTCTCCTCAGTTCTGGGATGACAGCTCCTCTAAAGGGCTCCCACAACAAACATACTGTTTTATCCCCAATGCACTTACCATAGTAGATGGCAATTACCTGTCCTCTTGTCTGTCCCACTTATCAGGCCCTTGAGGGCCGGGACCACATCTGTCTAGATCATGGCTAAATCCCTAGCGCTAGGCAGAGTACCTGGCTTGTAGCTGGAGTGTGTGTCTATGTGTGTTTATGTGTGAAAGAAAGAGAGAGAGAGAGAGAAATCCAGTGCAGGGGTAGATGCCAAGAGAATCCTAGGGAGTGAGAAACAAATAATTACAGGTCTTGGCCAACTCTCAGAGTTTGTAGCATTAATAGGATGTGGAGGACAGGATCAGCTCAAGAGGTTCCCAGGCTTTGAGCCTATACAACTGGAAGCATGTGGAGCTATTTCACCAAGCAGTGACCATAGAAGGGAAGGGTAAGTTCAGGGAAGAGCTGAACTCAGGGGCCTGGGACTTGGGGGTGGGGGAGCATCAAGCAGACATATACAATAGACAGATGGGTAGATTTTTCTGTAGCTCCAAACAGAAGTCAAGATGAGAGACTCCCATTTGAGAGGCTATCTACAGAAGTCAATATGGAATCTGTAAAACTTCCAGGAGGAGGGTAGAGAGAGAAGAGATTGATGGCAGAAGCCTTGGGGATGTTTACAAAGAGCTGGGAGATGAGGAAGAAGGCAGAGACTGGCATTTGCAGAGGTAGGAGGAAAACCAAGAGAGTTCGTGGTCATTGAAGCCAAATGGAATGGGCCCAGAGAATGTGCCCATCCACATCACTGAGTGCTGCAAGGTGGTAGAGGAGAATAAGGTTATACTATTTGGGAAGTAGGAAGTCTCTGATTAGAATGGAAGTCAGATCAACAGTATTTAAGGAATGGGAAATAAGACAGAAAGCAAATTTGATTTGGGGGGGCCCTTGGGTGGCTCAGTCATTTAAGCATCCCACTCTGGATTTCAGCTCAGGTCATGATCTCAGGGTCAGTCGCAGGATTGAACCCTGCATTGGGCTCTGTGCTCCAGTGGGGAGTCCACTCAAGACTCTCTTTCTCCTCCTCTCTCTCTGCCCCTCCCCCACCACACACATTCACTCACTCAACAAATAAATCTTAAAAGAACAAACAAACAAACCATGGGGCACCTGGGTGGCTCAGTCATTAAGCATCTGCCTCCGGCTCAGGTCATGATTCCAGGGTCCTGGGGTCGAGCCCCACTCTAGCTAACTGCTCAGGGAGAAGGCTGCTTCTCCCTCTCTGACTCCCCTGCTTGGGTTCCCTCTCTTGCTGTGTCTCTCTCTGTCAAATAAACAAATAAAATCTTAAAAAAAAAAGCAAATTAAAAAAGAAAACCTGATTTGGGCTAAGCTGTCACCTGCTGATTATTAAGCCAGCCCACCACTGTTGTTTCATTTTTTTTTAGAGAGTCATGCTGGGTCAGCTTGGGGTTTCTCTCACTCCCAGAATTTTCCAGTATCTCCTGGAGCCCCGGTTTCTGCCTCGTTGCCTCTCCACACCTGCTGTTCTTGGGTTGGACCTGAGCAGGCACAGGACATCCCAGCAGGCACACCCTGTGAGAGGGAACATCAGAGAGAGCCACTGATACAACTTCTCCTTGGGCTATCCCCTTGTGACAGTCTGCATCTTGACAGTCTTTCCCAGTGACCCGCCATGGTAAATGATGCTTCTGAAACACTTGCTATGGGCTCCACGGGCCTCCTGACTAACTTGCTTGTCTCCAGGGCCAGCTCTTCCAGACTGCCCCCACTCTGCTGCCCCTGGTCATTCTCACATCCACTCACCCTGAAATGGCTCCACAGTCACTGGGAGAGGCCTCACCACCTTCCCAGCCTCCTCCCCTCGTGTGTTTCACCTGTACCCTTTGCTTCCTTCTGACCACAGCTACTCTCATGCCTATCACTCTCTACCTCCTTGTGGCTTATTCTTGCTGCAACACCTTCCCTTCTATTCCAAAGGCCAATCCCTCCTTGTCTTTCAGGAATGGTGCCCAACTGGAGACCTTTCCTCATATTGTTCACATGACAGCAACTGGTGGCTGGCCCCCTCTTCCCTGTTCTTCCTTGTATCTTATGGTAACAGTTGAGGAATATGTCTGTCTCATTACCAAACTAGGAAGCCCTCCAAAATGAGGATTAGTTCTTACTAATATTTATTCTCTCAGGGTGTAGTGAGTTCCTATCTACCACCTAGTCCCCACTCCTTCATTCCTCATGGAATATTGGTTGAATGCATCAATGTCCTCATCACAGAATGGATGTCTTCTGGCAGGAAGATAAAAGGAAGTACGTGAAAGTGGGCTCTCCCCTTCGCCCTGAGCCACATGGCCAGGCTCCTACATCCTTGTTACTGTCCTATCATTCCATGGCTCAAGGGTTGCCACTTTTCCTGTTCTTTTCTTTTTATTCCACAAATGTCAACTTTGCTGTTTAATTACCAGCGGCCAGAGGATGATTCCGGTTGTTACTGGAATCACTAATCTGAATCTCCTTTCTGGAGTGCTCAAACCTCAAAAGGGCATCAGGTCCTTAGATGAGGTGCTACAGGCAGGGAGGACTTCCAGAAGCTACTGCTGCCCAAGAATTGGCAGAGTTGAGACTGTGCCAGCATCCAGGATCAAAATGCTGGGAAGGGCATCCAGGCGCTCTAACATCAGGGGTCCAGAGCTGGGGCCAAAGGGTGACGGGCCTTGAAGAGTGACCAGGAGTCATGTGTAGATTGGGACTGAGTATTACTCAGAGCTCCTGGTCTCAAGCAACCCACTGGAGTTTGAGTAAAAGGGGGAATTTACTTAAAGGTACAGGAATAGGAGTGAAATAAGGCTTGAGGAGATAGTAGGAACCAGAGCCCTGAACTCCATCAAGGCCTTCTCTTCTCCTTCTCCTCCTTCTCTCCTCCTTCCCCAGTTTTCTCTGGCCCACCAGGGCAGCTCCCTAGTGTACATACTATAGATCCATCCACAAAACTGAAACCAAACCACTCTCTCCTTCCCAGCTCCAAAGTCTCAAGGAAGGAAGTTGATCCGAGTGACTCATCTTGGGTCAGTCTGGCCCAAACAACTGTAGCCGGAGGGACAGCAGCATATTTGTACATATGTGTACAATGTGCAGAAGGGACAGTTCCTGAAGAGCAGAGCTTGTTCAGACAACCTTCTCGGTGTTCAGCTCTGGAAGCCAAGAGTTGGGCCAAGGTGTTAAGAACAATCCTAAGAGACTCAGAAGCAAATGAATATAGGCTGGCTCTTGGGTGACAACCTAGAGCAGGTTGGCATGAGGTCTGGTCCTTCCAAAGAGCCCTATCTCCAAAGGTAGTGTGGAAACAAGGGTTTCTGAGCGCATGCACGTTTTGGAGATGTTGCATGCCGTGTCCTTTTCTTTAAGATTCACATATGTATTAGCGTATTCACAAATCTGAGAAGTCCTATGGGAAAAGAACTGTTTCGCTTTAAATCATAACAATTTGTGTGTGTATGGAGCCCTTCATTCATTGGAGTATCTATAAATCATCCACCTTTCAGAGTGCATACTTTAGAAACAGGCCTACAACATCAGCTGTCATCTGCTAGCTATTTTTATAGGGGCTGGGACAGTCCATGAGTGAGCGTTCTCGATTTAAAGAGAATTTTCCCAAGCCTCATTTATCTGCCTGTGACCTTCCTGGAGTTTGTCTTATACATTCCCTCTGTGATATTATTTGATATTTTTATTTAAATCAATCGACCAACTTTTAATTTTTTTATTTTTAAAAGATTTTATTTATTTATTTATTTGAGAGAGAGAGAGAGAGCGAGAGAGAGAGAGAGAGAGCACACAAATGGGGTGAGGGGCAGAGGGAGAAGCAGACTTTCCACTGAGCAGGGAGCCTGATCTAAGGCTTGATGTGGGGCTTGATCTCCAGGCTCCAGGATCATGACCCAAGCCGAAGGCAGATGCTTAGCCAACTGAACCACCCAGACACCCCTCAATAAACCAATTTTTTAAAAAGATTTTATTTATTTATTTGCCAGAGAGAGAGAGAGCGTGCACACGCAAAGCAGGGGGAGCAGTAGGCAGAGGCAGAGGGAGAAGCAGGCTCCCTGCTAAGCAAGGAGCCCCATTCAGGACTTGATCCCAGGATCCTAGGACCATGACCTGAGTGAAGGCAGATGCTTAACAACTGAGCCACCCAAGTGTTCCAATTAACCAACTTTTTAAAAGCCTCATCCTAAACAGTTATATTCTTAAAATCATGGATCTGATGTGGTGGCTAAATATTTTTATCTCATACACATGGAAATATACATATAAAAAGTAAAAGTATTTGTTTATGCACTATCTATAATGTTCTCAAGTGCTAGGGGACACAGAGTGGCCATGTGAGCTTGGGTAAGCCAGTCAACCTCTGTGTACTGCCAGCCATGCATGCTGGCAGAGAAATTCAACCTATGATAAGATGCCTGTACACCTCGAGGTTTGGGCATGTGACCACACTTGCTATGCCATTTTGGAGTCTGTGATCTGTTTTTATGCCTACCCAGATCTTCCTTGGAGGGACCTGGAAACTAAATGCAGATTCTCCCTGGGCTTTGGGGACTGGCAGTAAAGCAGTACTAGGAGGCCCTGTTATTCCCTAAGGCAGTCCTTGAATTCTCTTGGCCTAACTGCAACAAACAGATAGAATCAAAATGCCTCACCTGGCGGCCTAGGATTGATCCTGAGATGGGAAGTCTACCTAAATACACCTAGCAAGGTGAAACTGGTTCTGGCAGATTGCTTGAGAGAAAGAACAAAGCTTTGGAGTCAGGGAAACCTGAGTTTAAATCCAAAATTCAGTACCTACTAGCTGTGTGTTCTCAAGAAACTTTTTTTTTGATAGTCAAATAAAATTCCACCATTATCGTCATTGTCCAGAGAAGGAAACTGGGGCTCAGAGAAGTTAATCAACCTGCCTGAGGTTATACAGCTGATAAATGGCAGAGCAGAATTCACACCTAGACTGGCTTGACTTCCATGTGTGCGCTCCTAACCACTGTATTACCCTGCTTTCATTCATGATTGATTGCATATCTCTTCTGTAGAATCTGTCGCTGGGTGCTGGAGATGAAGCATCAACCAAGAGAAACTTTGGTTCAATAGGGGAGATAGACATAAAATCACTCATTACCCCCTTGAGAAACTTAATAACAATTGTGATAAGTATTACAAGGAAAAAGACACTCTAGGAGGGGCACTTGATCTGGGTGGGGAAAGAGGGAGTCAGAGAATGTGGGAGGGGGGATCACTTTGAGAAAGTGATACTAAAATTGAACTTTGAAGCACTCATAAGAATTAACCCCAAAGTGCTTACCACTAGATATGATAAGAGACGATTTCAAGGGTTCATGGATGGACACTTTTTGTATTTATCTGTGAACAATTTCATAGACATTATTATTTCATAGATATTATTATTTAGGAAGAAGCTAAGTAAAGAGGGGGATCAATTAAAATATTAAGTAATAGTGAAAGTGGTTAACAGATTTGGCAAAATTCACAAAGGTCACACTTGAATGAAGCAGGTTATATAGTAGGCCCCTGGCAGCTACTTTAAGAATTCTGAGCTTTGGGGCACCTGGGTGGCTCAGTCGTTAAGCGTCTGCCTTCTGCTCAGGTCATGATCCCAGGGTCCTGGGATCCAGCCCCGCGTCGGGCTCCCTGCTGGGTGGGAAGCCTGCTTCTGACTTTCCCACTCCTCCTGCCTGTGTTCCCTCTCTCACTGTGTCTCTCCCTATCAAATAAATAAAATCTTAAAAAAAAAAAAAGAATTCTGAGCTTTATACCAGCGTGATGGGAAGTATTGTGGGAATGGGATAATTTAGATCTGCAAGTTGAAAGTTCACTTTGGCTACTGTTGGCTAGCAGCTTGTGAGAAGCCACAGTGGAAGCAGGGACCCTTGTTAGGAGTGTATATTATGATAATCCAAGCAAGAGATAATGCAGATTTTGACAGTTGTGTGGGCAGAAGAGGTATATGGGTTTAAGAGATGCAATCAGCTGGACTAATGAGAAAGGAAGGAGGAAGATGCCCAGGATGGAGCTTTTCTAGCTGGGTGGAGGAAGATGGGAATTCAGCCCTGGAGAAGCTTGTGAGGTATCCACTTGTAGATGTCAGACAGGAGGTTGTAGGTCACTTATCCCTGACAGTGTAATAAAATAGCCCCACGGAGCTACCTTGTAGATTCAGAGCAGAGAACCCAGTAGGCGCTCCATAAACGGCGGTTCTTTGTCCTACTCATCTCACTTCTGCCCCATAGCGTGCTAAGGATACAGCCATGGACCGTGCCAGGTTCTGTTTAGCCTAAGGTCCCATTCCCTTTGGCCTTTTGTATCACCCCCTTTTCCAGCACAATTTCTGGCTCATAGTAGATGCTCAATGTTTGTGGAATGAACGAATGAAGTCAGCACTCCCGTGACCCAGGACTACATGTACCCGACGGAAAACTGGAGCTAAACCAGACCTTTGGTTCGTTAAAAAATTAAAATAAATTTTAAAAAGTGGGGAGAAACCATTCAGAATGTTGGAAGGCCTGGACAAAGACTAGGAGGGAGCGCCTCCCTCCAGGTGGCCTAAGGGTCCGTTTAGCGAGCGAAAAGGAGCTGGTGAAAGGTCTGGGGCTCCTGCGGCCACGGTAGTTTCAGCAGCAAAGGGATGCAAAAGAAGGACAGCACCTCAACCCCGGGCTGCCGCAGTCCCGCCGCGGCCTTTAAAGGCCCACCACGTGGCCGCGCTGCCGGCCGGGGTCCGGGGGCGGTGTCCCGGCTGCGCCTGCGCACTGCCAGGCAGAGGAGTACGAGTTCCGAGAAAAGGCGCCGGGAGAGGAAGGCAAGGTTGCTCTGGGTGGGCGGACGTGGGAGGAGTCGGCTCCTTATGCAAATCACCGCGGCTCGCACGAACTGGGGGGCGGGGCTTGCGATGCAAAGTCGGTCCCCCTCTGGAAGCGCGAGGTGGGCGGGCCCCGCAACCCTCGGCCTCTTTCCGCGAGTCCCTGACGTCGCCGACGTCTCGTTTAAAAGCGGCCGCGCAGGCGCAGTGAGCCGAAATGCGAACTTAGGCTGTTACACAACTGCTGGGGTCTGCTCTCGCCGCCCGCCCGGCAGTCAGTCAGCGTCGCCGCCGCTGTCGCCGTCTCAGCCGTTCCGGGAGTCTCAGGCCCGCAGCCGCCGCCGCTTACCCGCGCCTCCGGAAGCTTCCGGGAGCCTCCGGGAGCCCCCGTCCGCCTGCACAGGCCGGTCCCGACCGTCTGCGCCTCCTCGGGGCCCCTCGCCGCCTGCCGCGCTCGCCGCTCCGGCCGACATGAGTGGGGACCATCTCCACAACGATTCCCAGGTACGGCTCGGCCGAGTTCTCCCGGCGCCCCAGCCCCGCCCCGGCCCTCCGCGACCCCCGGCGCAGGCCCCAGCCCCGGCCCGGCCGCTTTGACAGGCCGGAGCCCCCGGCCAGAGGCGGCCGGCCGGCGGAGCTGAGCGCCCTAGGCTTCGGGCGAAAGCCGCGAAGTTACACATTGGGTGGATGGTTGCCCCTTACGGCCGTTCCCGGGGCCCCCTTATCCCCGGGGCTCACGGTGGGCTAGGCCCCCGGCCCCGCGCGCTCGCCTCCCGCGGGGTGAAAGGAGCCTGTTTGCTCATATTCCCTCGTTTTCTCTCTCCAGATTGAAGCGGATTTTCGGTTGAATGGTGAGTGTGCCCCCCGCCCCGACCCCGGGTCCCCCAGCTGCCGGCCGCCTACCCCGCGCCCGGCCGGAGCCGGGCAGAGGACAGACATGGCGTCCCAGAGACTAAGTCCCGGCTCCTCGCTCACCGGCCCCATTGTTCCCATCGGGCCGCCTCTGGACCCCCTTTCCGGGCACCCCAGCCCCCCCAGATCGCGGCCATCCCAAGAGGGGGCAACGGAGACCCGGCGTCGCCCGCCGCCGGGCTTCGGGCAGCCTTTCCCGGCCCGGATTCCGCCCGGGAAAGTCGCCTTGTCGACAGTCGGGACTTAGTCTCTGCGCCATTTTCTTTTTCTCTCTCCTCTCCTTTCTGTGCCTGTGTCTCTTTCTCTCCCTCCCTCGGCTCCTTCCTTGAGCTGCCCAGAAAGAGCTTTCTGCAGAGCAAAGCCGTATAAATCACAGACCTCACCAGAGAGGGAAGGGTGGGAGACGGGATTGTTACTATTTTTTCCAAGGAGAACTTTATTTTGGGGGTTATTCCCTTTCTGCTTCTTGTTTGTTTCCTTTTCTGTTTTCCAGAATGAAAGATACCCCTCGGCAACTGTTGATTTGGGGGGGGGGGCGGGGGGGGGGGGGGAGTGGGGGTGTAAGATGTTTTGATGGGAATTAGGTCTCTAAAATTAAAGCCACCCTTTGTGGAGTTTATCATATTTTGAGGTGGTTTTTCCCAAGTTGTGTTCTTTGCAAAGGTAGTAGTAGTACCTCCCTCAGAAAGTTTGCAAGTTCTCCGTGGGCCCTCCAATGTAAACGTTTGACTCGGGCATATAGATTAAAAAAAAAAAAAGTGTTCCTGACTAGAACTTTTCATGGTGCTGAGGTTCCTAATGCACTGTTTTTGTTTTTGTTTTTTAAACCGCGGTTTAGTGTACTTCTCAGGAGGAAGGGTTGTTGAGCCTCTCCATCTGGACCTGGTGTATTGGCCTTTTCTTTTGGGCTGTGGGGAAGAAAAAAAAGATTTTATTTATTGAAACAGTAGCCAGTACCCACCCCTGTTTCCTGTTCTTTTTTAGAAGCCGCTGTTTTTCAGGAATCAAGAGCTAGCTTGCTTTTCCGAGATCTTTACGTTTTTGACCCCTTTTCAGCAGAATCAAGGCATTTATTCTTTATTTCCACTTCAGTTATTCAGTGAAGATTCCCCCAATAAAAAGCCCACCCTGTGGGCTTTTCAACAATCTTTTTGAAGGAGAAGGTATCCTCTGTAGTGTGCTGGGAATTCCCACTGATTCTGATGGCACATAATCCTGCTCAGTTGAATTCGGGTTCCGGGAACCTCTCCAATGGGAGAAGCTGATGAGTAGGTTTTCTGATGTTGTAATCAGCAGTCCATCGTGTTAGTCTGCTCTACTGAGAGCAGCCCTGTGTTCAGATTTGTAGTGGGGCATATAACAAGAGATGTGACTCTGCTAGGAAGAATTGTGGTTAAAGTGTAACATTTCTTGAGCACCTAATATGTGCCAAATTGTATAGTGCTAGAACTGAACCTTTGGTCACAATGCTTCTCACCCTCAATCTAGTCTATTGGGAGAGACATAAATTAGTTAATTATAAGGTAGGTGCTGAGGTGTATGTACACCCAAAATGCTTTGAGAAACTAGGGGACTTAATTTTGTCTGTGGGGGGTGAGGAGGTGACTTCTGAGGCGAGTGTTGTGCAAGAATAGGTGCTGATTGTCAGGAGTTGGAGTATTTCTTAACTATGTTTAGTTAACCTGTCAGGATTTTAAAAGGGTGATGAGTCCCCTGCAGTTGAGAAAACCGCAAAAAGTATAGATGTTTCTTTGGGACGTGGGAGCAAAGAAAGGATGTGGCAGATGAAGACGTGAAGAGTGCTTTTGACCTCTCTTGGAGGAAGGTAGGAGCTTAACCCAGGAAAAGTGTTCTTTTGACTTTAAGATTCAGCTGAGTTGGTTGTGTATTTAGTAAGGAAACAAAGTTTAGTCCTTTCTCTTCAGAAACTTAATCTTCATGGTTCTCACTTAAATTATGCAAAGGAATTATTGAATATGTGATGATTGTAGGCTGGGTAAATTATTGATCTTTCATGCCATTTTTATAGAAACCGAAGTAAACTGAGTATATTGACTTTTAGAATGTGATCATTTGTAATTGCAGTAATTGTTAATATTTATTGAATACTTAGTGTCTGCCTGGCACAATCTCCCGGTCTTTCATGGGTCACCTAATTTGATTAATCGTTGAAGGACCCTATGAGTTAAGTACTATTATCTCTATTTTATAGATGAGGAAACTGAGGCTTAGGTATGTTTATTAGCTTGTTCACAGGCAGGTGAGTCTGGCATTCCAAAGCTCCCAAGCTTAGCCAGTATGATATATATATATATATATATATATATATGTATATGTATATATATATATAACACATGTATATATATATATATATGAATGCATATGAGAAAATTAAAAGGTGCACATCTCTACTTTCTTACAAAGCTGATAAATATGAGAGGGAAGGATTTGTTTGTTATTTGTTTACTTTTTAACTAAAGCTAGCTCCTTCAAGAGAAAAAGCACTTTTAACTGCCTCCCCACCATCCTAAGTGTCTGACACTGAAGTCATGATTTTTGTAAATATTGTCTAGAAGAAAGATGTAGTGTTGGTAACTGTGTGCTTGCTCTATTAAGTAATACCCTGGTAACCAGTGATTGCTTTATGTAACTATGAAAGACAGTTTTTAAAAAATAAAAATCAGTGTTTAATGATACTCAGACATGTCATTATTGATCTTTGTGTTAAGAAGAGTTTGCTTAAGCATGATCTTAAGTGGGCTTAACCCAATTTACAGATTAACTGTGCAAGTTCATATATACAAACATCCCTCATTCTGCCTGCCCTAATCCCTTAAGATCTAAAAGAGTTTTTGCGCTTTGGAGCGCATTCTTTTTTTTTTTCTTCCCCTTAAAGATTTATTTATTTATTTATTTGTTAGAGAGAGAGAGCGAGATATTTGTTAGAGAGAGTGCGAGCACAGGCAGACAGAGTGGCAGGCAGAGGCAGAAGCAGACTCCCTGCCGAGCAAGGAGCCCTATGTGGGACTCGATCCCAGGACCTGGGATCATGACCTGAGCCGAAGGCAGCCACTTAACCAACTGAGTCACCCCAGGCGTCCCTGGAGCTCATTCTTTACAGCAATTAAAACTGTTGCTCTTCGTTTGGAATTTAGAAAGTTCTGACCCATACTCAACTGCTAGGAAAAATCTGTAACTTGTGAGGTGTGTTTGTATTTAAAATATTGATGGTGAGCTCAAGAGTTTCAGGAGCCGAAACTGTACATAATCTTTTACCTACCTCTTTCCTTTCTAAGTGTTGGTAGCACTAACCATAGTGGGGCTGAGTCATTATTACAGTACTGTGCAGACTGCCGAGCTATCTGTGGAGTTGATAATGATAAGGTCATGTTGGGGTTTAGTGATCCTTCTACTGTTTCAAAGACTTAAAGTTTTTGCCTCTACTGAGGATTTGTGGGGCCCCTCCCTCCCTGGGATGAGTGAAGTACAAGGCTTAATTAAATTAGTGACTATTTAGTCTAAGTAATGTTATATGGGATCATAGTTTAACATCCTGTTATTTTGATTCTGGTTAGCCTAATGGATTCAGATTGTATGGAGGAATTAAATATAAATTGTTTCTGATGCTAACAAATAGTTGTATTTCTGTGCGTTAGTTGCAGATTGAGGTTGGAAGATTGATGATGTGGCTATCTGGGAATTCCCATCACATTTTTAAAACTGCAAACTGATGGTACCTTCAAATGAAATCTGGCACATCTTCCTGCCCAATCCATAAACACTTAAAATATTGGGCTCTGGTGTTTTCTTTCCTTCTACAACCAAACTCCTTGGGGCACCTTTTCAGAATTAGTGATTGCTGTGGACTCTGTTTACTACACTTAGACATGAAACAAAGTTGCTTGTCAGCATGTGCTTTTTAGATTACTAGCTATCAGAACTCTCAAATAAATTTTAGATTCTGAGGTTTCTGGTAAAACTAGAATATCCAGGAGTTATTAAAGAAACAGAAATACCTCATAGTTTGAAAGGTGGAAACTAGGTGATATAGATGTCTCCAGCTCATACTTTTTTTGGTAAGTAGATAAAATGGAAAGTAGAAATCCAGAGTCAGTCCCCAAATCTCATTTGAACCAATAGCAGCCAAAAAAAAAAAAAAAGAATTGCCCGGCTTTTTTCTTTAACAAACATCAGCATAAAAATGAGGAATTGTGAGAGTTTGAAAGAGTGATTCATTAATTTGTTCTGGGTCTTAGTAAATTGGTATCTATTCATACAATATACAAGAGCCAGGGATTCTTAACATGTCTTAAATCTTATATTCCAAAATTAGGCCATTGGGGTTTTTTGCTTGTTTTTTTCGGCATGGGGGATGGGTGCAAAAACTGTCAGCCTTTTAAATCTAAAATGTTTGAGAAAGGTTTGTGTGGTATATTAATTATAGTAACAGTTATTCTCTACTGGTAAGGGTATGGGAAGTGATTCTTTTGTACTTTATGGATAGGTTTCATCTTAGGAGCCTTTGGATTATAATGAAATTTTGTGTGTTATCTCATATTAGTTGGGTATGAATGCATATATATATTTATGAGTCTTTAACAAAATTTGCTGTACTTGCAGTGCAAAATAAAACTAATTTTCTTGAAACCCAAAGTTCTTACCCCAGAAGTATGTTTTTGCGAGGGGTTTCATACTTCCCATATGAAACTATGTTGAACTCCAGTAAAATTCTGGCTTTATTTGGAAAAATGGATTAAAATGTAATTGTTTACTTTTGAATGAGGCTATGGAAATGCTTTAAATGAATATTTGATGTGGGACCCTGAGATTTAAAAAAAAAAAAAAGCCTTTTGAAAGAATGTTAAAGTATAGTCAATTCATTGCATTTGTATGTGGGAGAGTCAGTTGAGTGACTTTTCTGTGTCCTGTGGTTTAGATAATCTCCTTAATTATTTTGAACATTAACTTTGCATAATAAGGGTATTTGGGCAAACTGTTTAGAATATGGCTTCTTAAGGTAAAAAGGTTGGGATGGGAGAAGTTCCTAACTGGCGTTTAAGAAGTGAATGAGGTATTGTATTTAAAAGGAAGTTTTCAGATTGTGTTTGAACTTTGAGTAGTAAGAGTTGGAACAAGTCTTTTCTCTGTATTTCCATGCCTTGAAAATGAATTTTGAGATACAGCTTTCCATCGCTGTGGCTCCAGGCCAGTTACTGATGTAGGAAATCTAAGGAGGCAAGGAATAATTAGCATTTCACCAGCCCCTGCCCTTCCCCGACAACCTGCCTATCTAGGTGTGTGTTGTCTGCTCTGAGTTGATAGCACCAATGCCTGGGTACTGTGGAGGGGGATAAAGATTGGGGGGAGGGAGGGCGGGTATCTTGGTAGCCTAGGCTTTATTATTAAGTGGGAAAAAGCTTGTAAAATATGTTAGATATTAATGGTATTTTTGGTAGGGCTATAGGAAATGATAGTTTGCTGAAATAATAGCATAGATATTGTTTAACGTGATTTTTATTCTGTATGTCCGAGAAAGAATCTTAAGTATTTTTCATACTGGGAGAGAAGTGATTTTACTGATTACCTCATGTATATCTTTATAGTTTGTAATACCATCAAGCTAGAAACCTATTTATCTACCTTTATCTGTCATTTATTTAGTCTCTAAATTTTAGAGAGAAACTAAGGGAGACTTAAGTTTTAAATTTCTTTTTTGGATGGTATTCATTTTCAATTTGTTGGCTTAAGTTTTTATATCTATTCAGTTATCTGTCTGCCACCTTTACCTTTGTGTACTGTTACTGAGAATTTTCCTGAAATTTATAGTAGATATTTTTATTTACATCTTCCTTATGCCCTCTCCATTAGATACAGGGTAAAGATGCATCTCTACCAGGCTGTTAATTCCCCTCTGAGTCATTGAAGTTAAATTTGTTTCTGTGGATTTAAGGACCCAGAGAACTCCCATTCATTAGCATTCCTGAGATACACCTAGATAGGCTCCAACAAAAGGTGCTAAAGCAATCAGCATTATGGGGGTCTTTAATTTTCTTGGTCTTTCTTGTTGAGAACAAGTTTCATAGAACCCTGGGTATTCTGACATTTTCCTATGTTTTAAGAACAAAAATCTGCCAACTCTTGGACTCCGTATTCTTTGTATTTTTTTCTTAGCACAGTCTAGCAAAGATAGATGCCTGGGATCTTTTCTTGGAGGAGATATCCTTGGCTGTTTGGAGTTTATCCACCCCCCACCCCAGATGTTTTAAGTGAAGGTTAGTCCTATGATAGAGTACACTAGAAATGCACCCTTTTGCCACTTCTTAAAAGTCCATATTTTAATCTTGTTGCTGCATATGAATGCCCAGATTTATAAAGGTTTATAAGCAGAATACCAGTTGGCAGAAGACGTAAACCTAGCAGGTTTCAGGATCAGTAAATTAGGGGATCTCATTGGCTAAGACCTCTTACTTTACCCAACTCCTATAAGGTGGCCTCTTCATTTGTACTCTGTTACCTGATCTCTTGCTACAGAGTAGAAGGGGAAGTGGGAGAAAAGGAACAAATTTTGAAAGCTTAGTAGACATCACATTTTTGTATTCATTAAATCTGAATTTAATGGGAATAGTACAGATTGCATAGGTTTATGGGCGAACCTGAGACCAAGAAAGGAAAACTTTGCCATTTATACCTTTTCAGCTCCCCTTTTTGGTAGCATACTGCCTGGTCTACATTCCAGAAATCCCAGACTGTAATTGGTAAGCTTCTAGTGAGAGATGTCACAGCCTGCCCTTAATTATGTGCTGGTAGAGATAGTTAAGACCCCTGGCATCTGGGAGCTAGGTCTTAAAAGAGATGTTTTGGAGTTAAGGCTGGAACCAGATTGATATTAAAGGGTAAAAGTGATGAAGAGGGAGGCTATGGGAAGATAATGACCTTGAACAGCTGTGGTAAGTAGAAAATTGGAGTAGAAAAATCTAAATAAGTCCCTATTCTTAGTATGAAACTTAACCCTGGCTGCTAAAGCTTGTTTTGTCATGTATAGATGGGGATGATATTTCTATGATTCACAAACTATTGAAATTTAATTAAGTATATAGAGAGCCTCTTTTTTTTTTTTTTTTAAGATTTATATTTGACATCACAAGTAGGCAGAGAGGCAGGCAAAGAGAGAGGAGGAAGCAGGCTCCCAACAAGCAGAGAGCCTGATGTAGGCTCCATCCCGGGACCCTGTGACCATGACCCGAGCCAAAAGCAGAGGCTTAACCCACTGAGCCACCCAGGTGCCCCTATAGAGAGCCTCTTTCCCCACATTTTAAAATTTAAACTTTGGTCAGACAGCTTCTATTCTGAAATGGATCTTTATTTTGAATGTTAGGATTCAGGTACTGATGTTGGTGACTCTTTCCTTCACTAGTATTCCCTGATAACGTTTTAAATCTTCTGACAGTTACATAGTTAACAGTAGCATATAACTAGAGTTGGTTGAGTCTTTACCTCCATAAACTTCACAACCATACACTGATCTCTTCTGATTATTAAACAACCACTATAAAAGGAAAGGTGCTGTTATCTGTATCTAGGTTTAGGTTAAGTAGGAGCCAAATGTGTACCTGGTTCCTACTTTTATAAGAATAAGAGGGGATGGGCTTAGAAATGAAGAAACTATATTGCTGGGTGCCTGGGTGGCTCAGTTGGTTAAGCAGCTGCCTTCGGCTCAGGTCATGATCCCGGAGTCCCGGGATCGAGTCCCACATCGGGCTCCCAGCTCCACGGGGAGTCTGCTTCTCCCTCTGACCTTCTAGCCTCTCATGCTCTCTCTCACTGTCTCTCAAATAAATAAATAAATCTTAAAAAAAAAAAGGCAAAACAGCCAGTATAAAAAAAAAAAAAGAAATGATATTGCTGTGGCTAATTTCTCAGCCCTTTAATAGAACTATGGATTTTCTCTTAAAGATACCCAGAACTTTTATGTGAATTATATCTCAATTTTAAAAAAGGTACCCAGAACTTTGTCTTTTTAGATGCATTTAGTAAGTGAAATGCCAAGTTCATTATTTTTATTTATTTATTTATTTTTAAAGATTTTATTTATTTATTTGGCAGACAGAGATCACAAGCAGGCAGAGAGGCAGGCGGCGGCGGGGGGGGGCAGGCTCCCCGCTGAGCAGAGAGCCCAATGTGGGGCTCAATCGCAGGGCCCCGAGATCACGACCCAAGCTGAAAGCAGAGGCTTTAACCCACTGAGCCACCCAGGCGCCCCTGATTTTTTATTTAAACGACAGAACTCAGTATGTCTTGTGTCACCATGTTTTTTCAAAGGCCACTATTTTCTTCTCCCCCTAAAATATTTTTATTTTTTCCCTCCAAAACATTTTTAAATTTTTATTTATTTATTTATTTATTTATTTATTTATTTGACAGACAGAGATCACAAGTAGGCAGAGAGGCAGGCAGAGAGAGGAGGGGGGAAGCGGGCTCCCTATTGAGCAGAGAGCCTGACATGGGGCTCAATCCCAGGACCCTGGATCATGACCTGAGCTGAAGGCAGAGGCTTTAACCCACTGAGCCACCCAGTGCCCCCTCCAAAACATTTTTTAAACTGAGAAGACTCAAGGCATCTGAGAGTTACCTTAATTTTTCAGTTACTTATATATTGCTTAAAGGGACCAACTCAACCTCTGTGAAATAGTAATTCTTGGCAACAAGAATGCCTTAAATAATAAAGCTTAGGAATAAGAATTTTTTTTTTAAAGATTTTATTTATTTGACAGAGATCACAAGTAGGCAGAGAGGCAGGCAGAGAGAGAGGAAAGGAAGCAGGCTCCCTGCTGAGCAGAGAGCCCGATGTGGGACTCGATTCCAGGACCCTGGGATCATGACCTGAGCCAAAGGCAGAGGCTTTAACCCACTGAGCCACCCAGGCACCCAGGAATAAGAATTTAAATGGGAAACTCCATGTTAGCAGTTATGTATGAGTATAGACATTTGGGAGATTTCATGAAAAAATTTGGTAAGCAGAAATTTCAGTAATGGCTCATAAGTCTAGCTAATGGTGAGTGCTACTTAAAAAAAATAAACCAAAATCATTTGTGGGATATGTTTACTAATGTCCATTAGATTAAGCAGGTGGATCTTAGTAGATACACCATTGATCAAAAGGATTATCATAGCAGCATCACAACAGGAGCAAACTTCAAACACAGTATTTATTTACTTAAATGTGGGCTAGTGAAAATAATTTCATAGGAGAGAAATTACAAAATTGGGTCTAATTTTAAAGAGTCTTCAAAGGTAAAGTTTTCAAAAGATAAACATCTCAGGAACATTTGGTTTGTAAAGTATACGGAGAAAAATATCTTGCAGGAAAGTGATTATTTATTAATACTGCTTGGCTATATTGCCCTCATTGTGTGAGAATGTCCAAAATTGAATTTAAAGTCTTCAGAACTTAGGCCTCTTTCTCATCTTTTTTCTCTGATTCAGAATGTGAATGGTCGCATGTGTGTGCGTTTTTGTGTTGGTGTGTGTGTGTCCCTGTCCGTGTGTGTGTCCCAGCCAAATCAACCATGATAGAGTGGAAGGGACAGATACTGAGTCAAGGGGATTTGAATTTGAGTTCTTTTGCTTCTGCTCAGTAGCGAGAAGTTAATCTCCAAGCCTTAGTTCTTTACCTGTAAACTAGGTCTAATACTTAACTCACAAGATTGAGGATTAAAGAGCATGTGAGAATCACTGTTGGAAAGGTGGAGCTTAGTACAGAATTTTGAGTTCCTTGCCAATCCTTAAAAAAAAAAAAAAAAAAACCTTTTTCAGAGATTGCTTTTTTAGTTGTTGGTTTTTGTTTTTTTTTTTTTTAATTTATTCATTTGACAGCACATGCAGGGGGAGCAGAGGGAGAGGGAGAAACAGGCTCCCTGCTTAGCAAGAAACCCGACACAGGCTCCATCCCAGGACCCTGGGATCATGCCTGAGCTAAAGGCAGATGCTTAACTGACTGAGCCATCCAGGTGCCCTGCTTTTTTTAATCTTTTGTACAAAGGGAACAACTTTAATTTTTGAATTTGTGTATTGTGAGATTTTACCCAAGGGAGAGGGTCACTAGGGAACTTTGAATATGATAACTGTTGCTGTGGATCCAGACGGGGGAGGCTCAAGATGGGTAAGACTTTGTGACTGTGTACAAACCACTTTGTTTCTCACAGTTAAATTACAGTTTAAGAGTCTTTGGCAGCCAGTAACTTTTCCCCGTTTGCGCTTGGGATGGTGTAATATTTATAGATCTACTCAGGAAAGTAAAAATTTCATGTTTAATTGCAAATGGAAAATTTAAGCTGCCATATTTATTCATTCAAACATTGAGAAAGTAAATACCAGTAATGACTAGATACAGATCAACAAGACAAATCCATATGGTTCCCAGAACGAACATTTTGAAGTTAGTACTTGTAGGCCTATAACTCACTTCCTTTGTAGATATTCCATATTTTTCATTGGGCCTCAGTACAGAGGCTCCTGACATATCAGGTTGAATAGAGGTGGAAAGTTCTTTCTGGCAGTTAATACTTTACATCAGTGAAAGAGTGATGTCTCCATTTCATTCCCAATCTAAAAGGCTTTTGGCTTGTTTGTTTTTTTTTTCCTCCTTGCAAAAATTGGAAGCCTAGGACCTTATTGTAATTCCAAAGATGTCCAAATTCTTAACTGTTCTAGGAAAAAAAATTCTTTTAGGATACCTTTAAGCTCATTAAGTTATTTCACCTGGAGTAGAATTTTAAAGTACTGTGTATTTCCCATATCTTTCTGTATCAGCAGTATTACATGAGGTTTAGAAAAGTAGTTTTCAGGTTTTCCTGAATAGGTAGATTTGTCAGTGACTAAAAATGTTCACACTCTGTTTGAGAAATCATGTGACAATAGCTAATTCAAGTATTTACTTGAAATGGTTTAAATCCTTGAACTGAATTGCCTGAAATAGAGTATAAAATCACTGTCTTCATAAATTTGAAGAATTAAAATCTTAGAGATTAGACTCAGTACTTAAAGTCCTGGGAAACTAATTTTGTGGAGCAGTTTAAATATATTAGTATTGTTAATGCTTCTAATCCATGAAAGTGTCTTGATATGAAAGCTGTTAAATTCCTCAAAGAAAGGTTCAGAGTATGTAGTGGTATTACTTACAGTGATTTGAATATGGAAAAGTAATCGAGACTAATGTTAGACTGAACATGCCTTATTATAATCAGTGCGTTTTCACAAGAATGAATGCAGTGTCACTAGTTCTTGCTGTTTTTTAAAATTTTTTTTATTTTTTAAAGATTTTTATTTATTTATTTGATAGAGATCACAAGTAGGCAGAGAGGCAGAGAGAGAGAGGAGGAAGCAGGCTGTCCGCCGAGCAGAGAGCCCGATGCGGGGCTGGATCCCACGACCCCGGGATCATGACCCGAGCCAAAGGCAGCGGCTTTAAACCGCTGAGCCACCCAGGCACCCCGTTCTTGCTGTTTAACATCAGAAATAAGGAAACAATCTCTCAGGGAATTGATCATACCTCAGGATCTATTTCATAATTTTTCATGGTTCCAGTTAACCAGGAAAGAAAACAAAAGCAGGGACGAAGAACATGAGTTGTCCAGTCTTTGTAACTGCTGGCTTGTTACACGACTTCCAGGCAGAAAGCTCTCTAAGGCCAGACGCCCCACCCCCACCCCCCCACCAGCCCCAGCTCTGAGAGGTCTCGGGGTTAGTGCCCTCTGTGCATGTTCATCTGGTGGTGGTTTGACCATAATTACTACTTTTCCCCCTTAAAAATTAAATCACCTCCCTTCTCCCTTGAATGCAGTGTGATATAAAAATAGGAACTTCAGTAGAACTTTATAGTTCTTTTTAAATGTTTACACCTTCTTGATCTCAGAATGTCAGGAAAGTTGTCTATTAGCAGAAGTATGCTTGTTTGCTCCGTAGAAAATTGGATTCTAGTTGGGCAAACAAGAAGCCAAAATTTTTCCTCTTTCCTGAAAATACTATAGAACTTCTTTAGGACTGGAGCTAATCTGTGGAATTTATGTCAGATAGTGTTTGTATTGAGCTCAAGTTTTTAGGGCAATAGTTTAAAGTTACAGTACAATATGATTCAGTTGGATCTATAAGTGACTGAAAACAGTAGAAATGTTGGTATAAGACTACCAGAATATGGGGGTGCCTGGATGGCTCAGTGGGTTAAGCCTCTGCCTTCAGCTCAGGTCATGATCTCAGGGTCCTAGAATCGAGCCCCGAATCAGGCGCTTTGCTCAGTGGGGAGCCTGCTTCCCCCCTCTCTCTCTGCCTGCCTCTCTACCTACTTGTGATCTCTCTGTCAAATAAATAAAAATCTTTAAAAAAATAAAAAAAAAGGTTACCAGAATATTAAGCAGGATCCATACTGATGGCACATATGTAAATATGCATGTCTGTAGGTACTGTTGTACAAAAGAGAAGATAATTTTAAGTACACTTACTGAAAACTTGATTAAAAATTTTAAAAAAGGCCCTTCTGGGGGCGCCTGGGTGGCTCAGTTAAGCGTCTGCATTTGGCTTGGGTCATGATCCCTGGGAGTGCCCCCTCCCCCAGTTGGGCTCCCTGCTCAGCGTGAAGCCTGCTTCTCCCTCTCTCCCGCTTGTATTCCCTCTCTCACTATGTCTCTCTGTGTCAAATAAATAAATAAAAATCTTATTAAAAAAAAAAAAAGGTCCTTCTGCAGCAGCTCTATCTTCCAGGAATAAAGTTCAGTGTGTATTCTTCTCCCACAAGTCTGTAGTCCTGTTTTGTTCTGTTCAAGTATTCCTTTTTACTCTGGAGTATCTTAGTCTTTAGAATTTGGTACAGTTTACATAAGTATGCCTGGCACTTCTCCATTTTATGATTTATTTAGGAAGACACTAAGTATTGTAAACTCCTTTAGGATTAGCAACAGCTCAGAGCCTGTTTCCACATTGAAGGCATAGTTATGGATATTCCCCTTCCATTTTCCTGAAATCTGTTTGTAATCACCATTTAATCCCAAGTCAGAAGCAACCACTTTTCTCTAGCTTTGAGCTTCTCTTGTCCTCTTCTTCCAATTTTTCATTGTGGACTGGAGAAATTTACATGTTTTGCTTATTTACTGTGTATGAAGTGTAAAAGAACACTATCTCATCCTGTATGGATAGTACAGATACTTTCAACAAATGTTTAAATTATAAGTTGGGAACCCCTCTCTCTTCTAGCTCATTAGCTGGTTGAAAATCAAGTGAGAAAAAGAGCTCTAGCCTAAGTTTTCTTTCTTTCTTTTTAAGATTTTATTTCTAAGTAATTGTCAACACTCAGTGTGGGGCTCGAACTCACAACCCTGAGATCAAGAGTCACACACTCCGGGGCGCCTGGGTGGCTCAGTGGGTTAAGTCTCTGCCTTTGCCTTTGGTCATGATCTCAGGATCTGAGTTCGAGCCCCACGTCAGGCTCTCTGCTCAGCAGGGAACCTGCTTCCCACCTGCCTCTCTGCCTAGTTGTGATCTCTCTCTCTCTGTCAAATAAATAAATAAAATCTTAAAAAAAAAAAAAAGTCACACACTCCACCAACAGCCAGGCAGGAGTCCTTAGACTATTGTTTGCAAGCTAATATGCTTAAGAATCACCTAGGAGCACTTGGTAAAAAGACCTATTCCTAGGCCTCTTAAGTTGATTCCTTAGTGGCACAGGCTGAGTTGTTTTTTTTAAAGAGTGAGAGCCTTCAGGGATGGGGACAGCCAGAGGGGGACAGAATCTTAAGCAGGTTCCATGCTAGGTGTGGAGGAGCTTGATCTGATATCATGACCCAAAGCCAAAGTCAAAAGAGTCAAGACACTCAACTGACCGAGCCACCCAGCTGCCCCAGAAATCTGCGTTTTTAAATATTTATTTAACAATCCTGGCTGATTCTGATTAATACAGCTGACCACAAATTATCTTTGGAGAAATTGAGCCACCTGGACGTCACTATCTTACTTGACAAAGATGTGTGTTTTGCTTTGTTTGGTTAAGGTACTCTGTTGGTTAAGCTATTCAGTTTGGTTGGTTTTGTTTTTGTTTTTGAAGGACCAGAACAGTGTTTTTCAGTGTATGTTTATAGAAGCTTGATGTTTATCCTCAATATCTTCTACCTTTCAGTGAGCATTTACCTAAATAGCTTTTGCAGCTGTTTTACTATGTATCTCATCAGAGTCCTAATCCTTTCTCCTCCTTCACGTTTAACAAGCCATTATTTGATCCTGATGTCATCTTTTGGGATTGGGTGACTAAGCAGAGCACAAAGAGCAAGAGGTTGTTTTTGTACTGATATCCCTAGAATGGCTAAGGCAGAGCATTAGAAGGTAAGTGAGGTTATTGGCACAGTTTAGTGGCATGCTGAAGATCTTATCTATCTATGGCAGTCATTACCTTTAGAGATTAAATTAGGGGTCTTTAGCTACTGATGGCACTGACTGACATGGGAGGATTTGAATGGAACAGTAGTTTTTATGTGTTTTCCTGATTAGCATTGTCTGAGAACTTGTTGGAAATGCAAATTCTTGGGCTTATCCAGACTTACAGGCCCAAACTCTGAGTGGGGTCTTAGCTATGTTTTAACAAGTCAGCCAGGTGATGTGATGCACACTAACGTTTCAGAACCAGTGGAATAAAATAAGTTTTGAAGTTCACCTTTTCCTGTTGAGCGTCACATTTTAATTTTATTTTTTTAGTTTTAATTTTTTTTGAGCCTCACATTTTTAGTAGGCATGAAAGAACGTGGACAAAAAGTCCACTTGCTTACCATTGAAATAGAGACTTCAGAGCTCGATAAACTCGGTTAGCTGGTGGCCCTTAGCAAGTTATAACTCTGATCCTAGTTTCTCATCTATAAAAGTAGAGGGATAATAGCTATCTCAGAGTCCTATAAAAAGCACCTAATAGTATCTGGTACTACTATATCCCCAAGATCACATAATTGACAGGAATAAGATAAATTGATCAAAATAAGCTTCTGATCAATTCTTTAGTCCTAACATTCATAGAAAACTTAGAACTAGTTTTGGAGTAATTCATAATTGGAGCATGAAAAGGAGCCTGTTACATGAATAGGACAAGAAAGGCTTCTGAAGAACATATATGTATTCAGGCTTACTCTTTCTCCAGCTAGTTGCCCAGAAAATGGCCTGTGCATTTCAAGTACCATCAGTAGTGATAACTCTAGGCAAAGAGGGCCCTTTATTGAATTGGTAATAGATGCATGAGACAGTGCATCAACACCCTTGACTCCTATCTGGCCAAACAAGGTGTAGACTTGGGGGCATTTTGAGGCCCAGGCTCTGTTGAAAACAAGAGCACCTTAGGCTGAGCTGTGGACATCTATGTAGCATAGACAGGAGGTTTGTAGTCACTTTCACTATTTCCCAGGTATTAAGGGCTCACTTAATAGAAGCAAAGGAGGACAAGCCTGCAAGAATGGGCCTGTCCTAATTGAGCTGGCCTGAGAAGGTACATTTTCAGGTTAGACAAGTCCTTTTTTCCTTTTAAGTTCTGCCTCCTGGGAAAGAAGTAGCATTTTTGCTCAGGGATGTCCTTCTGAAAACATGACTCACTGCTGAAGAGTATAAGAAATGTAAATGTCGGGGCGCCTGGGTGGCTCAGTGGGTTAAGCCTCTGCCTTTGGCTCAGGTCATGATCTCAGGGTCCTGGGATCGAGTCCCACATCGGGCTCTCTGCTTGGCAGAGAACCTGCTTCCTCCTCTCTCTCTCTCTCTCTCTGCCTGCCTCTCTGCCTACTTGTGATCTCTCTCTCTGTCGAATGAATAAATAAAATCTTAAAAAAAAAAAA